>LOEQ01002499.1:116797-132651 GCA_001685075.1 Bramus lutescens
AAAGTCTCAAAAATAAAATTACATAAAAAATTTAAACAAAGAGCAGAAATTCAACAAATAACTGATAAGTCACCAAATATGAATGTTTACTAACACTGAGATGATTATAAGTTTATTAGCAGACACTCATAGTTTTCGGAAATGATGAAAAAAGGCTAACATTCTTTAATGTATTCAAGAGAGATAACTCCTGAGCTTATAGTGCAAGGCTAACACTCAGTATCAGTCAGGAAAAGAACGGTTACCCAACCAAGAGTGAAGGAAACTAGGAAGAGCTCACCTGATCCTCTTCTGTTCTGTCAGGTCACCCTCACTAACCAACATCGCTGATAATAACCGAAGAGTTGAATTGGCAGATTTAGACTGGTTGTTTTTCATACCCAACAGCCACCTTACCAGAAGTTTAATTGCCTGTACCTATAAAATATTAACATGCTAAAAAAAGAAAGCAACTTAAAATTCCAATTAGGAGAAGATTATTTTCAACAAATTTGATTAATGACACTACTTATCGTGATCAGCAGAAAGAGAGTAACAGTGAGAAAGAACATCACTCTGTTCAACCTGAAGATGCACTTTTCCCAGAGCTGTACATGTTGCATCTCCAACAGAGGAGACAAATGGTACGCATTACTACAGTGGTCACTAGAGACCAGGCCAGTGTGAGGAGGGAGGAATGGGTGCTAACTGGTATAGCAATGTACTTGGAAAGAATTAGTAATTTTTGTGGTACACCTTTAATCCCAGCAGCCAGGAGTCAAAGACCAGCCTAGTCTACAGAGCAAGTCCCAGGACAGTCAAGGCTATACAGAGAAACCCTATCTCAAAAAACCAAAATGAATTTTTTTTTGTTTATTTGAGCATCTCTCTACAAACCCCTGGCTGCCCTAGAACTATGTAAACCAGGCTATCCTAGAACTCAAAGAGCTCCACCTGTTTCTGCCTCCTGATGTCTGGAATTAAAAGCATGTGCACCAATTAACTTTAAATATAATTGTAAGTGGATAATTAGGGTTAACAAAGATTAACTGGACATTTCAAAGGTAAAAAAAAGTAGAAAGGACTATGAACATTCTCAATACAAAGAAATGATATGTGCTAAGAATCTCCATAAAAGTACAGTAAGTATCAATTAAAAATCTTTAAAAACTTAAAAATAGTCACTAAACCTATGTTGATTAAAAACATTTATTCAGAGGCTTTTGTATCACTGTAGTATCAAAAACTGTTGAATAAATCGGGTCTGTTTCATCTTAAACATCTTGACTAAAACGGTGTTTACATAATTATTTGTAGTCTTATTTACTAAAAGACTATTTCTACCATACATGAAAAGCTAGTTAAAGACGTAAATATTATTTTGTATACTTTACCGGCCATCTGACAAAAATACACAATTACAAAATAATATAGGCTCACACATAATGAAAAGTATAGGGATGTACTCAGTGTTAGAACACTGAACCAGCACCAACTCGAACCCTTAAAAAAAAAAACCCAATGGCAACTACAATTCTTTAGAGAAGTATTAATTTACAATGACTTTTCAAATAAAGCACATGGTGTTTCTCAGCACCAATAGCTTCAGGAGACCTGCACTCATGCGCACATGCACACACACTGGCCCATCCCACAGTTAATAAGTAAAAAATGAAGCAGCTCACTACAGAAAGCCCAGGATACCTACAAGCATTCCTTTATTCAACATAAAGATCATTAAGACCTATCCAAATTTACCTTTGCTAGTACTTCAGGAGAAACTTCCTCATCTGGTGACCACAATTTTCCATTCTTCTCACCTGTTGACTATAGACAATTGAATAAATTGTTTTTTTCATGTGGCGTAATATACACGTGAAAATACATAGATAAAAGAACTTAGAAATGGAGAACAAAATTAGCAGAGTCATACTTTCTGATTTCAAACATACTATAAACCGATAGTAATCAAGAACGTGGTATAAGAATACAGATACAAAGCAATGGAATAGAGGAAAAAACTTTTATTAAAAACAATTCATTCTTGACAAAGGCACACATAGAAAGTTGTGAGAAAAGAACAATTTTTTAAAGAAATGTTGCTAAGAAACCTGGGTACCGACAAATGAAGCCTGAAGCTAAACTGTCCTACCAACTACAAACATCACCTAAAAGGAAAGCATACTAGGCTAAAACTATAATAAACTCAGTACACAACACAGGAAGAAGTCTTTGTTACCCTGTACTTATCAAAAGAAGGGGAATTATAAATAAACCTTGCTGTGCATTGGTGAATGCCTGCAATCTCAGAACTTGGGAGGGAGGCAAAGCTAGAGCTCAGCCTTTGTTATAGAGTTTGGGCTCAACCCGGGTTACATGAGACCCTAACTTCAAAATACCAAAAATTAGCACCTTCACAAAACAACTGAAAGTACTAAAGAACCTAAGTAGACAGCGCTCCAAAAAACACAGAAACCATTCTAAATACTATAAAATAAGCACACTGTTAATAAAAAATTATTTAATATTTATTCTTCCAAAAATCAAAACAGCCATTCAAAAAGGAGGTAAAGAAACTAGAACCCTCAGAATATGTTGGTGAAAATATTAAAAATGAACAGACACTATGGTAACCAGTCTGGCGAGATCTAAAAATGTTCAATAGCAAATAATCACGACTCAGAAATTTTACTTTTAGTTGCTTATCCAAAAGATCAGAAAATATTCTGGCTGTACATATTATCATTAATTACAATGTCAAAAGGTGAAAAACAATTCCAAATTGTTAATTAATAAACAAAAAAATGCAGAATACACAAAAGAGTAATTTTCAACAGGACAGAAAATACATGAAATTTTGATCAATACCATAACAAAATGAATCTAGAAAACATGCCAAGTAAAACAATCTAGATTATAAAAAGACAAGTATAGACATTAAGATAGCTAGACTAAATTCATAGAGTTAGCATGTAGAGGTTCTGAAGAGCTACGCAGGGGAATCTGAGTACCGTGCTCAATAACCAGAAGGGTGTTTCTATTTGGGAGGATAAATAATATAACAATGATGAGTGCCAGCGCAACAGTTCAGGGAGAAAAGGCTCAGGACGCGGCCAAGCCTGACAACTTGAACTCAATCTCCAGGACCCACATGATGGAAGGAGAGAGCTGACTTCCATCACATGCCCTCTGACCTTCACAAGCTCACCACATATGCACTGTGGTACAGCCCTCACCTAATTAAAAACATGTAATAAAAACTTTTTTAAAAAGGTTGTGGGTGGTGGTACATGCCTTTAATTTAGCACTCAGGAGGAAAAGTCAGGCAGATTTCTGTCAGCTTAAGGGCAGATTGATTTACACGGTGAATTCCAGACCAGCCAAGTAGAGCCACCCCTCTTTAAAAAAATAAACAAACAATAAGGCTGAATATGAGATTTAATTCCTGCACTTGGGATTCAGAGGCAGGTGGGTCATCTCTACGAGTTAAGGCCTGCCTGACCTCCATACACAATTTCAGGGCAGCGAGGGCTACACAGTGAGACCATGTCTTGAAAATCAAAACAGAAAACTAGCACATGAGATGGATGAAGAGAGGAAGAAACTAAACAACAATGAGGGTGAAAATATGAAGTAGTTTAGAGTGCTCAATGTTACACTAAAAAGAATTACATGCCTAAGTGTGCCTTGTACTTGAACCTTCCCTAATTCTGTGCTGTTAGATTCCTAAAAAATACATTATGGGGGCTGGAGAGATGGTTCCGTGATTAAGAACAATTGCTGTTCTTGCAGACAACCAAGGTGCTATTTCCAGATATATGCTATTTCCACATGATATCTGTATCTCTAGTTCTAGAGGATCCCTAGACCTTTTCTGGCCAAGAAAAGCGGAGCATTGCATATGGTGCAGAGGCATACATGCAGGCAAACCACTCAACACATAAAATAAAAATGGCAGGGGTCATGGCACAACGCCTTTCATTCCAGCATTCAAGAGGTAGAAGCAGGCAAGATTTCTGGGCCAAACTGGTCTGTAGAGGGAGTTCCAGAACAGCCAGAGCTATAAAGAGAAACACTCTCTTGAAAAATAAAATGGAAAAAAAAACTTTAAAAAAGAAACTATAATTTTAAAGTGACAGTTATATTAATAGGGTACAGTAATTTTAAAACTAGTACACAATAAGGGTTAGATCCTAGAAGGCACATCAGTCACCTCAAATCTAACATGTAAAACATGTACTAGGCTTAATGCACACACTCACACCCCACAAATATTCAAAAGTAAATGTTTCTGTGATATACAGACAGCCTTAAACTCATGACTCTAAACTGAATAAATAAATGAGAAACTTACCCTGTCATTCATCAGAAGATCTTTAACAATGAAGTTTGCCACTACAGATTTCATTGGGGAAGCAAACTGATCTGGTGCTAACATGGAAATGTGGCCAAGTGAAACTAATGGAGTGATAAGTTGTTCTGGTACATCAGCATTCAGACTCCTACTGAGTGGCTATGAAAGTAAGAGAGAAAAGTCACCAATTGGTTTTAAGCATTTAGATGTTCTACAGCCGTTTTACAATGTAAAAGTCAATCTGTTTTCCTGATTTAATTGATATGATTACTTAATTAATTTTAACAATTCTAGGTATTTGGTTATTTCACCAGCTTATTAATTGCAGTTGAAGAGAGACTGGCCTCGACAGGCTCATGTTTGAATGTTTGGTCCCCAGTTACTGAAATATTTTGGGAAAGATTAGAGATGTGGCCTTGTTGATGGGCTTTGACATTTCAAAAGCCTGTATCTCCATTTCTCTGCCTGCAACTTACAAATAAGATGTGTGCAGCTACTTCTCTAAGCCCATGCTTGTCTGAAAGCTGCCATGTTCCCCACCATGATGGTGATGGACTTAACCCTCTGAAACTGCAAGCAAATTCCCAATTAAATGATTTCTTTCGCAAGCTGCTTTGGTCATGGTGTCTCAACACAGTAAAATATAAGAGTAATTAATACAATAATAAAATTGAAAAAATATTAAAAAAAGATAAAGGGGAAAAATAAAGTTCAAATAAAAGAAGTAAGAATTAGGACATCAGTCTTTTACCAAATCCGCATTATTTTCCAATTCTTTGCGTCTAATTTGCTATGTTGGTGGATTTTTATGTTGAGAAAGTATTTTAAATAACACTGAATAATAAAAAAGTAAAGGTTCATGAAGTCATATCATCTCTAATTTATAATAATAGGGATGCCTTTCCTGAAGCAGAGTCTGTATGTCCAAGGATCATCTACATAGACTGACAAAGGATTAGCCGTCAGGTATAGTTGTAGGTACTTAAGCAAGACTGTCAACAGTATGTATGTATAAGCCAGAGCAGAAATGACTAAAGGTAAGGAGAATATCCTCTAATATAAAATATCCTCCAATATGAAATATATGAGCCTAGATTAATAGCTGGAATAGAGTGCTGAGTAGACAAGCACTTGCACTGTAATGTAGGAAGATGTGAACAGGTTTATAAACCTAAACTCCAGCTTTACCAAATGACAGAGACTGAGACAAACCAATGGAAACACATTCTATATAGTAGGTATACCTCAAATATCTGTGCAAGCTGGACTTCCTTATTTGAGAAGATGGCATGGATACAATGCACAGCCTGTTTAGCTTGGTGTGGAGTACCCCTCTTTGCCTTCTGATGCAAAATGGGAATTAATGTTCTGCAAGAAATAATAATACAGTTGTCATTTTTGGGAGCATACAAATCCTAGGTTTCTTCTTATTCATCATTTCCCCTACTTAATCAGATCTGTTCAAAGGCTATTTTAAGTAAACAATTTTCATTTTAAAGCTAACTCATGAATATAGGAAAATAACAAACAAGCTACCCTTAATTAATATTCTACTTGAACGAGGGCATATTCACATTTACCTTCTAAGTAGACATTCCTAATTTTTCAGTTCCCTTTAATAATTCCCTTCAGTTTTTTTTCAAAGAAGCCATGGAAAATCAGTAGTAAAAGGCCAAGTTTTATTAAACAGCTGAAATGATATCAGTGAACATAAGTACACACAGACAGTTACATTCAGTTTGGTAAAATGAAATTAAACATTTCTAATAATCATCCAGTACATGTATGTGTAGCTACCATTTGAGGTATTATGAACATGTATTAATTCAACTAATGACTATTAATACCTGAAAAGAACTATTATTATGGCTATTATTATAGCCATAGCAAGGATGAGAAAGCTAAAACATAAAGATATGGAAAATGCCAAAAGTAACAGATGGGAAAAGGTGAGACTGCATTCAAAGATGAAACTGGATTTTGAAGGTAAAGATCCATTAAAAAGAAAAAAAAACAATTTACTTACTTAATCACTACACTAACTTATGTTTTTATAAGATTACACTAACTTATGTTTTTATAAGATTAAACTAAAATTCTTTCCACAGGACAATATGGGAACAAATATAATAAAAAACAAAAACAAATGCTGGCTATATGGCAAAACATGTGGAGGAAGGAAATATACTCACCAGAACCTACAAAAGAGGTGCATACATGAAATAGGCACACAGTCTTAAAACATCAACAAGCTTCTTCCTTTTATTTTCCAAGCCTTATGAACAGACCTCACCACCAAATGCTGGGGGCATCTCACAGCTTTATGCATACACTACCATGGAGGCACACACCCAGCCTTAGTTTCAGCTTTCATGATAAATATTAATACTTTTAGAATCAGATGAAATCTGTACAACAACAGAACTCTACAGCAAATATTTGTTCTAACTTCAATACAATTTTTAAAAGGTGTCATTTTATAATACCAAAAACTTGATGCCATCAAAGACAAAGGCCTACTTTTAACAACAGACTTTAACAGCAATATTCAAGAGCACAAGTCATAAACCTCAACTGAAAACCAAAAAAGTCTGAAACATGATAGTAAGTATAAATCTGACATGTTTATGAACATCTCAAGCCTATTTCCATGGATAGCCAAACTAGGGACTTCTATGTCTAAATAGCCTTGCTAGCCCGAGCACCATTTGTTTTTTTTGTTCATAATTTCACATCTATAAGCTCACTACTATTAAAGCTGGTGAACAACTAAAGAAAATACACTTAAATGTACTTTATTCTCATGATCATTTTCTCCATTATCAATTACCAAGCACCCAATAAATATTTTTATGATGAACACTATTTAATTGTCCTATTTTTCTTTGTTGGGACAGGAAGGTGGTAGCCACTGAATTTATACCCAACTTGAAAAAAATGTGCAGATTAAAGGATGCATCCATCATAAATATATTAAAATATGTAATTATGTTTATGTGCCGGTGTGTGGGCATGTACACTTGAGTGCAGGTGCCAGTGAAGGTCAGGAGTCACATCTGCTGGAGCTGGAATTACAAGTATTATGAGGGCTAGGAAGAAAGCTAGTATTTTCTGTAAGAGCAGAGCAGTGTGTGCTCTTAGCTGCTGAGCCACGTTTCCAGTCCCAGAAGATACAGTTTTGATTAAGTACAGGTATATAAAATTATTTTTATAAAAGCAAGCCTGAAGTTATATAAAAATAAACTAATCTTTCTTTCTCTCCCCACACCTTTGTTTTGTTTCTAGAGTGCTAATATCCAAAGGCACTACCAGGGTGGTTACTGACAGCTTCATACTGTGTTTTTGCTTTTTTGTGTCTTCCTTTTATCCTCTTAAGAATAAAAGGTTTCCTTCTTTGATTCTAAAGTTAACTATTCCACCTATATCTATTTTTCCAATGCTTCTTTTGATACAGCATTCTTTTAAAAAAGGTCTTGCCTTAAAATGTCTGGAGGAAAATGTCATAAACTATATCCTACTGTGTTAACTTTTTTCCTTTTCTGTACACAGGGGTTTGAACCAGGGAGGGACTCATGTATGTCAAATATGCATTCTCCCATTGAGCTATGTCCTTAAATCCCGAATTCCCTTATAAAAAATTACTGAAAATATTTATTTATTTATAATGTTCTGCCGGCATGTATGCCTGCACAGCAGAAGAGACCACCAAATCTCATTAGAGATGGTTTTGAGTCACCATGTGAATGCTGGGAACTGAACTCAGGATCTTTGGAAGAATAGTCAGTGCTCTTAACCTCTGAGTCATCTCTCCAGCCCTAAAAGTCTTCTTGCCTGGGATTGTAGATCTGTGACAAGCCTAACCATAATGATCATTTCATTATATGTACAGATATATAAACAAGATTATTTTTAGACCACAAGCTCTTTGAAGACAAGGATTGAAAGTGTAGACTTGTATCACACAAATTAAATTTAATAAAACCTTAGGAGTCCATGCGTTCTTTAATTACATTGAGACAAACCTTACTCGTATTTATCATGAATTATTTTTACATACAATGAACATCTGATTCAATGGATAATATCATGTTCTTCTATGTCTCCTTTATAAGTGTAATCCTAAAATGCCAAATTAAAATATATAAATGTACTTTATTCCCATGGTCTTGCCACCATTATTAATTACCAAGCAATTAATAAATATTTTATGATGAATACTATTTAATATCCTTTATGCTGAACACTATTTAATTATTCCTATTTCTTTGTTTTGGGACAGGAAGGTTACAGCTCTGAACTTATAGTCAATTTGAAAGAAAATAATACATAGATTAGAAAATAAATTAATCATAAATGTAGTAAAATATTTAATTCAGCGATAACATTTTGATTACTAAATTTTTCAAGTCATTTCCTTCTAAACAAACAGTTGTAGTTTGTTCTTCTACCTTTATCCTAAATGGGATACAATGAGGCAGGGAGGGGACAGAGAGACTGAAGGAGAAAAAAAATCGGCATGAAAGTGGAAATTTTTTTTCTGCCCCCATCTTCCTCCATAAAAGAGAAATCAAGATTCAATTGCTCCCACAAACATAAACTTTTGTGTTAACCGGGTTAAAAAAAATATACTCACGATCGTATCTGGGGAAGGTCTGTTTCTATTTTGTGGCCTGTGTTCCTAAAAATTTGTATTGCAGCTTCTGCTACCTTGTCATCTTCCATTCTTAGGCACTGTAACAAGGACTCATATGTCTCTGCAGAGTGGAACGAGGTAGGATGTGTGAAAGACAGAACCTGGAGGAATAGATACACCTTTAAGCGTGCAGCTCTAATCTATTAAAAAGGAGATTTCTTTCAACCAATAAATGTTCTGGTATACATATGTTAGCTACACCACATGGAATACATATTACATATTTTAGCTACCATTACAGTTACTTTTACTCATGAGGCATTAATGAAACAATGCATGGTAGCTTAAAAGTCATTTCCAAGATAGCTAATATGCCACCTTTGATGCAATCACTTAATCTCTTGATTATTACTACCACTTAGAACGAAGAATACCTTCTTTTAAAAAGAAAAATCATGTCTGTGTATGCTCGTGTGTGTGTGTGTGTGTGTGTGTGTGTGTGTGTGTGTGTACACATGTGCAGGCTTATGTCTACAGAGGCCCAAGTAAATCTTTGGGCATCACATTCAGAAACACAGTTCTGTTCGAGACAGGGCTTCTTATTGCCTTGGAGCTCACTAGGCTAGAATGGCTTGCCAGTGAGACTCTGGGATCCTCCTGTTTCTCATTCCCCAGTGCTGGGATTACAAGCATGCTACAAAGCTAGACATTTTTATTCGGGTAGTAGGGATCAAACTTAGGTGCTCATGTTTGCAAAGCAAGTTCTGACCAAATGGAAATTTTTGTTTTATGTGCACTAGTGTTTTGACCTGAATATGTGTCTGTCAGTTGTGACCTGCCATGTGGGTGCTGGGAATTGAATCTCAGTCCTCTAAAAGCATCTTAAGTGCTGAGCCATCTCTCCTGCCCAAAGGCTCATTTTTCTCATGGAGAGTGATCTTCCAATAGTAATAAGTACTCTCAGCTTATAAATATATTTAAGAAAATTTTTATTTGAAGTAAAAGTGCCAAGTTTATTGATTTTTAACAAAAAACACAGCTTTGGCTGCCAAAATGATGAACTATATAGAAATATGTCAAGTGAAATCCTCATAGAAAGTTCATATATCATAATTGTCAACAATAAAGACATAACTGTGAACTTTTAATTACAAACATGTATTGGACATGAGCCCTAACCAGTCTCTACCATTAAGGAACTTATACCAGCTAACTTAAGAAATGGCTACATTATCTTCACAATGTGGGAATGATGAGGCTAGCTTCTATCGGATACAAGAGCTAAGTAAAGAAGTAAAAAATTGACAGTCCAACTTCGTATTCTTAAAAAGTAAACATTAAATACATCATAAAAGTCCAGAAATGGGCTCAGTGAGGTTTTTTACTTGCAGGAAAACTAGAGAAATTCATTTTAAAAATGGACAAAAAGCAGTAGATTAAAACTCTGTGCCTCTGTGCTAGACACACATGACCAGGGCTCTGGGTTTGATCCCTGGCACCTCCACTGCTCTCTTCAGCACAAGTCTGTCTTTTCTCTATTTTGTCTTGGTGTAATTTCAATGTATTTTTGCCTCATCCTCTATACTCGATTCAGTGAGAACTCCATCAAGTGTTGTGGTTAGATAAAGACACATTTGAAGCCCATGACAACACTGTCTTGCTCCCATGTCATTTTGTAACTTGGAACCAATCCTTCCACTAGTCCTGAAAACAATTTTTACTTGCAGTCACAGTAAAAATTCTTGAGCCATACCTGGATCTGTTTTATAGGTAACTGAATTATTTTGCATTTATTAAGATCATGAATAGCATGCTAGGCAGTGGTGGTTTGTGCATGACTTTAATCCCAGCACTCAGAAGGCAGAAGCAGGTGGTTTTCTAAATTCAAGGCCTGTTCTACAGAGTTCCAGGACAGTCAGGACTACACAGTGAAACCCTATCTGGAAGCAAATCATACCCGCCCCCAAAGAGATTATGAATAGCTTTAAAATGTCCCAATCATACAGATGATGTCAACTACAGTGGTCAGTCAACTACCTCAGATGCAATTTCTCTGAAAGATAACTCAGGATTATTTGGCATACATGGTCACAAGTAGAGCAGGAATGCAAAAGATAATCAGAAATAATATTTTATTTAAAAAGATTTATTATACCCGGGCGGTGCTGGCGCACGCCTTTAATCCCAGCACTTGGGAGGCAGAGGCAGGCGGATCTCTGTGAGTTTGAGGCCAGCCTGGTCTACAAGAGCTAGTTCCAGGGCAGGCACCAAAAACTAGAGAGAAACCCTGTCTTGAAAATACAAAAACAAAAAAAAAATTTATTATGTACATTGGGGTTCTGCCTGCATGTATGTCTGCGTAAGGCTGCCAGGTCCTTCAGAAATGTAGTTATAGACAGTTGTGAACTGCCAGCAGGTGCTGGGAATTGTACCTGGGTCCTTTGGAAGAACGGCCAAGAGCTAAGCCATCTTAACTGCTGAGTCATCCTTCAGCCCCCATATACAGATCTTTTAAAAAAGATGCTACAGCATTAATGTAAAATGATTTTGCAAATCATTAAAAACTATTTTAAAGATGCAAAAAATATTTTTATAAGATATAATTTCTAGATAAACAGCTGGAATCATAGTACCTGGCAGTCTGATAGGTAGAAGGAGAAATGAGAGTTCCATGACAGTCTGGGCTATAGAATGAGAGTCTGTTTTATTTTGTTTTGGTTTATTTTTTAAACATTAAAAGAAAAGGACGTAATTTACGTCAGAAAATTTTCATTTTTTTGCATAATCTAAAGTATAGTAAGCCTGCTGTTGCATACCCTAAAGGGAATGCCATTATACATCTTTGGAAATAAACAGAGATAAAATTGTTTTAAAAATACCTTAAGAAGTTCAAGTCCTGAGCGAATGGCTGAATCTGGGCTTACACCCTCCTCTTCATCATCTGCTGTCCCTTCTATTGATTTATTCATCAATTTTACTAGTGCACTATTAAAAGAAGGAAATGTAAGTTAGTAAGACTGCTTGAATTAGTAACTGGATCCCAACTGAAATATGTTAAGCATAGAGAATCTAAAAAGACAATGGTCAAAGAAGTTTCTGTAGCATGACCACTTGATGGGTAAGCTTACTTTTAGGTGACCCTCCCCAAAACGTAATGTGTATATAATAGTAACAACAACGACTAAAAAACAAGCTATTAATATTAGCTATTTCAATATTCATTTCTACATATAAAGAGAGTTAGTAATTGGCAAATGGGCACTCCAAACAAAATTCAGACACTAGGGCAGGAAGATGGTTCAGTGGGTAAAGGTGCTTGCTAGCAAGCTTGATGTCAATTTTGATTCATGACTCACATTAGATGCCAAGGATTATTGAAAGTTGTTCACTGACCTCCCAATATGTGCTACATGTGCACATTAACACATGTAATAAATAAAAGTAATTTAAAGAGCCAGCAATGAACAAATACAGGGAAAATAGTGTTAATTCTAGCATCAGTAATTCCATTCTAAGAAATTATAACCAAAAGGTAACTAATCAAAAACATGCTGCATTCATAAACATGCAAGTAGATAACATGAAACTATAAACAAGTTATATTTTCCATATATTTCCCACCACAAAATAGAATAACACATGATCTATAGAATCACAGTATCTAATAGAATAGACCTATTTGTTTGAGACAAGATCTCACATGTATCCCAGGCTGACTTCTCTTGGTCCTTCCTGACTCAAGTGGTAAGATTACAGGTGTCTAGTTACTTTTTCTAAGTAAACTAATACTATTTAAAATAAAAATAAATACAAGATCAGGAATGTAGTTTTTATATAGACTGCCAAACTTGTCAAGCTCTGGGTTTGATCCTCTATGCCACATAAAATCGGGTGTTGTGGTGCTTGCCTGTAATTCCAGCGTAAGGGAAATTTAGAGTGGGAGGCCTACCATGAGTTCAAGGCCAGCATGGGCTACACAGTGAACACAAGTCAGCTAAGGTTACACAGCAAGATGCTCTCTCAAGAAACAGTTAGGGATGGGGGTGAGCAATGGAGTGAGAAAGATTCTTTTCCTTTGACGCAGTAACTGTTTCAATCAAATTATTATGATTTGTTTTATCAGATACGGTCTTTGCATATTGCTCAGACTTGCCTTCAACTCAGTCTTAGTGATCCTCTCGTCTCAGAGTAGCTGGGACTAATGCACACCACTCGTGGAAATCAAACAATGTTTGCTCTTGCTGAGACAGGGTCTCGCATAGCCCAGGGTGGCCTTAAATTCAATGTGTAGCAGAGGATAGTCTCTTCTCTACATGGTAAGAGCTGGAATTACAGGCATATGTTACCATTACTACTAGCTCTAGTAGTAAAGAATTTATTTGTTTTATATACAAAGTATGAACCTAAAGTGTGTGGTACACAACTGTAATATCACCACCTGAGAAGAAAAATGCAAGTACAGAGAGCCAACATGGACTACAGAAAAAGTAAAATCATGAGATGTGGAGAGATGTCTGAGTGAGTGAGATTACAGGCCACCTATAACTAACTTTAGCTCAAGGAACCTGACACCCTTTTCAGTGTCCCAAAGGGTACTACTCACCTGCACAAACCCAACACAGATACACAAAATAAAATCTTTAAATATCCAAAAGTCAACTTTTAAAAGAATCCAAAGTTTCTTCTCCAAATATACTCACTTGCAACAAATTCACTTCCTCTTTATTTGAAGGTGCCTGTGCTGTAATCAGCTGGCCTGGTCTGTCACCTGGGTACTGTCTCTTTAAGACANCCCACCCCCATCTCCAGCCTGTTTTCTTTCTGTCCCTCTTCAGAAGAGGTAACTACAGTTTCTGCCTCTCTCTCCTCTCCCCCTTTCTCCCTTTCCTGCCCTTCTCCTTTTCCCTCCTCACCCACAAACCACTAAATAAACGCTATACCCCAGCTCTCTCTGCATGACATATCTATCTGTCAGAAGGTGGCATTCGATGTCCTACAAGTAGAGGTACAGGTGGTTATCAGCTGCCTGTTATGGGTTCTAGGAACCAAACATGTGTTCTATGGAGCCTAATTCCACCTAGACTAAAGGTCAAAGAGTTGGAACTTATCAAGATTATTATTGTGTTTCTACCTCAAACAAAGGTCCCACCTAGATTGAGTTCGGGGAGTTCTGTTCTCTCAAGGTTATTGTCAACAGGTGTAGCTAATATACAGACCTTGTATTTCAGGAACAGAAAAGTAGATATGTTTCTACCTCAAACAAAAGTCTAAGAGCCCAACTAAGATTCCAGTTCCCTCAAAGAGATAATATTGGATTCCATCCAGGGAGTGGTTGGTTTGCCTACAGATTTTTTTGGTGTAGGGAGTGAGCGTGACTTGTTTTATTCTAGCAACAGAATGTTTAACTGAATGTAGCCCATGACCTTCAACTGGTCTGATCATTTCTTCATATCAAGTTAATGTAGCTTTTTTTTTTTTTCAGTCTTACTTCTACCTCTTGTGGTCGGGGTATTTTAAGCAAATGGAATTTAAATGCAGGTAATTTCAGTATTCACTGGAACTCCCTCTCGGTACTTTTCATGTTATCTGTTTTATGATTTTCACATCTTTGTGCTCTTTATTTATATTTCTAATCCCCCACGTCCCTACCCTGGCAAGTGGTATTTTTGTCCTGGTCCCCGACAAAGTTCCCTGCAGGAACAGCATATGCTCCAAGCATATACTGAGTAGTATTGTTATCTTTAATTCTGAACACCCAGGAGGCAGGTGCAGGTGAAGTCTGAGGAAAGCCTGGTGTGTGTACATAGTAAGTTCAAGGCCAGACAGTGTCCTGTAGAGAGACCTTGTCTCAAAAAGAGAAAAAAAAAGAACAATGTATGTTCTTAACCGCAGAACAGAACCAACCATCTTTCTAGCACCCTTGCATTTTACATTTATTTATCATGTGTCTGTGTGTGTGCACACAAACGCCATGGCACATGTGTGGAAGAGTCAATTCTCTTCCATGTGGATTCTGGAGATCAAATTCCAACATTATATTTGTTGGTAAGCATCTTTACGTGCTCAGCCAAATATTAACCTACTTTCTAGCCATTCCTCCTACAAAATAGTTTTCATATTTGATGACATCATCATTTCCTCATGATTCAGTTCTTTCTCTTCACCTCTTCCCAACTTTAATTTTACTTTCATTCCTAGGTTTCAACCACTATTACAATGACTATTGTAGTTTTAACATTTTTAATTAATTTGGGGATGGATAATTTTCTGCCTCTCTCAACTTTTTCTTTTTCTTCCTCTCTTTTTGTTTGTATTCTCAAACAGGGTTTATGTAACCCTGGTCAGCCTGGAACTCATTGTATAGACCAGGCTAACGCCCCTATCACAGAGATCTACCTGCCTCTGCTTCCCTAGTGCTGGGATTAAAGGAGTGTAAAACTATACGTTTTACAATTCTACATTGTAAGTTTTTTGCAGCGGGTGTCCTGATCACAACATGCAGGAGGCTAACAAGTTCAAGACCAGACTGGTCTATATAGCAAGTTCCACATTCTAGGCCAGTCTTACACATAATAGTGAGACCCAACCTCAAGAGACCTAAATAGCCTATAATCCCAGCACTCAGGAGGCATCGTGAGTTCCAAAACAACAGATTGCGCTTTCTCTCTCGGTTCTCTCTCTCTCTCTCTCACACACACACACACACACACACACACACGCACGCGCTCTCCTACTCAGTTATAGCACTAACCTATCTAAATATTTCTTGACTGCTTTCCCCTTTTTTCTGTATGCTATTTTTCACTAAAAAAAAACCCCAACTACCTACCAATAGGGCTGGAGATGGCTCAGTGGTTAAGAGCATTGCCTGCTCTTCCAAAGGTCCTG
>LOEQ01002499.1:132686-160087 GCA_001685075.1 Bramus lutescens
AATGAGGTCTGGTGCCCTCTTCTGGCCTTCAGGCATACACACAGACAGACTATTAAATACATAATAAATAAATATTAAAAAAAAAACTAACTACCAACATTACCCAGCATATAATACAAAAGATAAGTGTGGCAAATTATGTTTTAAGTATTATTTAATATGAATGATATTTACATACATATAAACCTCTCGATGATTTAAACAAGAGTAATTATCATTGCTATAATTTTTATAGATTTGGAAACTGAAGCTCAGAGTACTTAGGTAACCCACAAACTCAAGGTCTGTGACCTGGATTATATCCTTGGGAAGTCCTTACTTGGTTAGTCTCTGTAATTTATAGTTCCTTTTACCACTCATCAGATGTACTGTTTATTCTTGGAGCCTTCTATAATAACACACCCACTCACAGAGTTTAGGTTATGTAACTTATTCTTCACTGGGTACACAACGTACTTTACACATAGCTTTTATTATTTTTAAAGCTAACCTACAAAAGCTAACATAAAATTAACAATAAGTTTTTTTATTTGTAATCTACTATTCTGAAGATTTGGCTAAATATAAGGAAGATGTCCTTTTATTTATTTATTTTTAGTATTTATTTATTTATTATGTATACAATATTCTGTCTGTGTGCATGTCTGCGGGCCAGAAGAGGGCACCAGACCTCATTACAGATGGTTGTGAGCCACCATGCGGTTGCTGGGAGTTGAACTCAGGACGTTTGGAAGAGCAGGCAATGCTCTTAACCTCTGAGCCATCTCTCCAGCCCTCCTTTTATTTTTGGATATAGGGTCATCCCTGGTTAGTCCAGATCTAACTATGTAGATCTGGCTAGCCACAAACTAAGAGAGATCCATTTCCTCTGCTTTTTCAATGCTCAGATTAAAGGTGATCACTGGAATTCCTACAAAATCACTGTTAGAAATCTTAACCAAGATGTTCTTCTCTGAATCAAACACTTCCTGATGGAAAAAAAATAATTTTTTTCAGAGTTTTCAGAAGACTTGTTAACACTGAGACTCAAACAACAGTAACCTGCTGACATAAAGAACCCCTGTGAAATTCCCTGATGCCACTGTACATCCCTATCAAAGTTAATATGCACAGTCAGGAGTTCCTATTCCTACTACATTGTATCTTTAAGCTGATACAACATGATGCTACAGTGCCAGGGGTGACTTGATAAATACTGACATGTACTGAGTATTGGAAAGATCCTGAATTCATTCCCCAGCACACATGTATGTACTCCTGAGTTTGTACCCCACTCCACCACATACACAGCAAGCTGCACAAGGGCAGGGTAGGTGAGAAGTAACCAGTACAGATCAAAGGGTACTTACTGACAAATAATATATCTACATTTTTTAAACTAACTATGGACAAAAGTTTTATTATCCAAACTTTTGTTCCTTTGTTTTATTTTTTGCAAAAAGGAAAGTCAATCAGGAAGTCTTAATAATAGTAGAAATGATGTTCTGGGCGGCTGAATTGTTCCTCTCTAACTCACAGATTTTAGTGACAAGTGTCTCACAATGTGACTATATTAGAGATATAGCATTAAAGAATAATTATTTAAAGAAATTATATGGATGAGGTTAACCTAGGATGACCGCTATTTCACTGATTTATTTTGGATACACAGGAAAAGACCATTTGAAAACACAATGAGAAGTTGGTAGATATCTCAAGAAGAAGGAAAAGGACTTTAGAAAAAAATAAAATGTTCTACTGTACACCTGTCACCTTCTGAGGTACCTTGCTAGCCAATGGTATTTTGTTATGGTAACCCTTGAAAACCAGTATAACATGCCTTCCAACAGAATCCACAGTAGTGATTCACACAGATGAAATAACTGATGGTTTCTTGAGTACCAAGATTAGGTCTCTAGATCCAGATATTAAGATTAAGAATTAATATTAAGGATTAAGAATCAATGAGTGCTACAAAGTATACCAACACGAGTAACAATTATCACTACAAGACAGAATCATTAATAGAAATTTACAATAGTGAACTCTTAGAAATAAAATGTATGGACTTTAAAAAAAAGTTCTCATTTTCAATGTTCTCACCCATCAAGTACAGTGATAAAACAAGACATAACAGAAAATAACATGAATACTGAAATGCTTAACCAAACTCTAAAATTTTCTTTATGTTGTTTATATGTATTCTAGGATTTTGAAAATTAGCACATATAGAATAAATTTAATTGTAAGAACTTATAAAAAGTAAAAGGCATAAATATAGCTTAGTAGTCATCCTTGAGTCGTGGATACACTTCCTACATTAAAGGAACGGATCTCTGTGGGTCCAGCATTTAAGCTCACAAACATGCTCTTGGGATGAGAGTGTATTTATTCTGCACAAATCTCCTGGCTTACCTTATGGCTTCTGAATCAATATGCACAGGAGCAATTCTTTCCAACAGAAATTTGACCATCTCTAGAAAAGGGTTGGTTGGCTGCTTAGGATTTGCAAGTTTCCGAGCTATTTCTCTCTATAAAAGAAAAGTTTTACTCTAAGTTTCATCACTTTATGATTTTTCACAAGAATAACTAAAGGGAGAGAAGCAATGGAAAATTCAAAACCAGGAAGAAATGTACATAGTAAGTAATCACTAAAAAATCCAGACAGTGGAAAAAAAGCAAGAAAGGACGAAGTAGTTTTAAATGACTTGATTTTGGCTTGTACTTCCACTATACAATTTCTATTTACTGTAATAACATAAATGCTCTATTTAAAAAAATTTCATTCAGTTATAAATGGTTTTTTATTTCATGATTAAATAGAATATTGGGCTTTCTTTTACTTAATTTCCTAATTACATTCTTAATATTATGTGTTTATGTATGTATGTTTTTGCACATGAACATAGTGCCAACAGAAGTCAGAGGACAGTATCAGAGCTATTTCTCTAAAAAGATTACAGGAACTAGAGTTACAGAAGTTGTGGGTTGCTCTATGTGAATTCTAGAAAATGAACTTTATAGTCTTCTGCAAGTATGAGTTTATAACTACTATCAATCCAGGCCTAATTTCTTTTTTGAAAAAGGAAAGGGCATCAAGGTGACTGAGGATAAAGGGGCTTGCTGTGGAGCAGGAAAACTGAGTTTGATTCCTAGGACCCAAACAGTGGAGAGAAAACTGTCTCCTTTGACCTACTTGTCCCCTTGCACCCACAGAAAATTAATAAAAACTTTAAAATGAGAGGGGGTTATGCAGCATACATATAATGGCATATACATAAATTTGGTGTACTAGAGACCCTCCAGAAGCATCAAGCCCAGGAAATTCAGAACAGCCTAGGCCAGGGAGACCTAGTGTAAAAAAGCAAACCAAAAAATGGGAGAGAGGTGCTATGTTTAAAAGTCTGGCAATTATTTTTAAATTCTGAAAAAACAGGAGGAAGAGATAAATAGAAGCATGTAAAATTTTAATAATGTGAACACAAAATTATTGTACACTATTCTGAATTCATGAATCAAAGTAATTGTCTCTATTTGTTCAAAGATGGCAGTAATATTATATTAACTATCTCTGACAAGAATGGGATCTTACCTTATTGTCTCTCGGTCTTTCAGGTGATTTAACAGTGTTAATACATATCAACTACGTCTAAACTTAGATTTCAAATCACAAGTCACAGACATGTCATCTCCTATTTTTTAATTTAAATTTTATTTATTATTAGAAGCGTGTGTGTTTTATGCGGGTGTATGCATTCTGTAACTTGCATATAGAAGATAGAGGATTACCTTCAGCAGTCAGTTCTTCCCCTTCATTATAGGTTTTAGAACTGAATTCAGGTGGGAGCTTGCCACCGAATAATAGATCGATTTTTACAAAGAACTGTTCACTCCCCAAAACTAGAACAGTGATCTAGACATAGTGGTCTAGTTCCTACATGTCCTTTAAGATTCAACCCAGGAGCCACTTATTCCAGAGTAAGTTATTCTCTGACCTGTTTCTACCCCTCCAGGGTTCTGGGATGCTTTTCCATATTTAATTTCTATTACAACACTTGCCATGTTATGTTTGCTATCAAAATACTGACCTATTTCTGTCACCTAAACCACAAGTTACCATGTATAATACAAATTACTAAAAGTAACAATAAATTAAAAAGGTGTAAACATGATCAAGGGAAAAATAAATTTAGATTTCTGAAGATCCAATGTATATCTGGACAACCCCATACAGAAATCTTTTGTTGTTGCTTTGTTGAAAAAGGGTTCTAAGACACTGGCCTCCAATTATTCATCCTATCTTGGCATCCCCAATGCTAGGGTCATAAGCATGAACCACCATTCATGCTTATTTTTTGCTCTGCAACACAAATTAGAGGATTAGTGCTGCCCTGTAATAACTGTTCTCTATTGTCTCTACAGTGTTACACAGTACAATGTCCAGCCCGCTAACCCCCACAGCTTACAGGGTCTTGTGTTTCTACTTCACATATAAAACGGGGTGATTTAAATAATACATACAAGTTACACAGTCATTGCTAATAGCAAGGTGAGAAGAACGGGAACCATTAGCAGGCTCTTAAAACTACATATCTATGTAGTTTTTAGTGTGTGTGTGTGTGTGCGTGCCACTGAGGGCTTGTGGGACTAAGAGGCTGACTTGAAGGATTCTATTGTCTCCTTCCACCACTTGGGTAAAGGATCAATCTTCAATCATTTAGCTTCACAGGAAGTACCTTTATGCACCAAGCTATCTGACTAGCTCTGTTTCATTCATTTATTAGAAACAAACACAATCAGGATCTCACTATGGATTGCAGAGTGGTTATGAACTCATGGTGATTTCTTCCCCTCACCCCCTAAAGGCTACGATTACAGACAAGCACTATCATACCTATCAGGCTATTTTTCAGACAAATATAGTCTTTATCTCCACCTTCCTGATTCTTAAAACCAGAAGCAATGATTGCACGCACTGCCTGCTCATTGCATTCGTTCCTGGATATTTTAATTACAGACCTCTGTAATTTATTTACATTTACTGATTCATATATCTATTGTGTGTACTTGTGTGCACGCGTGCATGCATGTGTGATTGTATGAATGCATACATATGTGGAGTTCAAAAGACAAGTTGGAACTCAGTTTTCTTGCCCACCATTAGGGTTTCAGGAATTGAACTCAGGTTCTAAGGTTTGGGGGCAAGAATTTTTATCAGCTGAGTCATGAAGTCAGCCCCATAAATATATATTTTTGCAGCCTATTATATATTTCTGGTGTAACCAAGGGACTCATGCTATTGCTCTTATTATCAAATTCAAGTGAAATCCCTATTTTCTCTCAAATCAAAGTATCCCCTGATTACAGTTTCATCATTTTTTTGGGGGTGTGGTATTTGGTTTGCTTTGTATTATGTGTGTGGTGTGCATGTGTATACCTATGACTAAAACAGTGAGTCCTCAGGGAGGATCTATCTGTCTTTGCCTCTACAGTATTAAGATGAGGGTGCACGATTCACCTTTTACATGGGATCTGGGCACTTGAACTCAGGTCTTCATGCTTTTTTAATTAGTAACAAAACACCTCATGATCATAAGCTCCTGCTCTGGTTCTTACAAAAAAAAAAAGACACTATCACACAGTATGATATACAGGCTCTACTTGTAATTTAGTCACTATATCTTGCTATGAAACGAAGCATCAAAAATGTCCTTTAACATTTCATTGTCCTTATAGGTAAAACTTTAAACCACATGCTCTCATGGGTAATTAAGTCATTAAACTATCAATCCAATTATATGAGAAGATTCTTTGAAACCTACAACACTACTAAATTCTAAGTACATGTAATCTTTAAAGCAGCAAATTATTCAGGTAAGTTCAAAGGTGAAAATATCAGGACACCTGGCCAACGACTACACCTGGGCAAAGAAGAGCTCTCTTGTCCAATGGACTTTGCAGCACATCTTCTTACATACTGATCAGTTTAGATTCCCCACAAAGAATAAAAACTGTTTTAGGCTCCTTGACCACTTTGTAAGAACATCTATTATAATCTTTAATTCCTCATTACATATTTACCAACTTTAATTCTTTTCAGAACAAAGGTAAAAATAAGCAACCAAAATGATAAGCTTTTCTTCATGTTTAAGCCTAATCTTTGCATAATGTATACCATCCACATAAGAGCATTAAGTGCTGAAGACACAAAGTTTTCTTCTCTAAGTTTCTATCATACTAGTTTCCTAGAAAATAAGGAATGCAAGAAGAGAGAAGTCTACAAAAGAATTTGTTTTTTCCACAAATCAAATCCTGTATGATGACATGATTATAACTAAATTATTGGCAGGCTTTTTCTATGCTCAGAGAAAGGAGGAAGTGCAGGCATACAAAACATTATGAAAATTCCTTTCCATTTCTTAATGCACATAAATAAAAAGTCTTGGTCATTCCCTAGGACCAGTCTCTCTGGCTCAGATCTTTGGGAAAGGAGAATTTAGTTGCATTTGGATATATTACTAAGTAATTTAGCATCTGCCATACGGTTAAAAGAAACACAAAAATATATGTAACGAAATACAGACTTCTCCAAGTTATTACAAAAAATTATAAAAGCATAATTCACTAACCACACAAATGTCAGCTTGTTTGCATGAACAGGTTGGGCTGATTAACAATTCTAACTGTGACCGCAGCTTCTCATCATCACCAAGAACCTGGTTAAATTTCTTTACAAAATCTTGTGCTTTCCCAGGGTCAGGCAAATTCTCTATAAAATGAAGAGAATAAACATTAGAAAAGAAAGAGTATCTTTAAGACATTGGTGGGGGGCTGGAGAGAAGATTTAGCAGGTAAGAGTGTTCACTGTAGGGGAAGGGACTAGAGAGATAGCTCAGCAGTTAAGAACAATGAGGTTCCTGGGTTCAATTCCCACCAGCAACACTACAGCTCACAATTGTGTGTAATTCCAGTTGCAGGGGGATCTGACATCCTCACACAGACATACTTGCAAGCAAAACAATAATGCACATAAACATAAATAAATTAGAAAAAGTGTTTACTGTTCCTGCAAAGGACCCAGTACCCACATCAGGTAGTTGACAATTGCTGTAACACCAGAGGATCTGTTATCTCTGGACTCCTCAGGTACATGACTCAAACTCAAACTTACACAGAATTAAAAATAAAAACAAAATATTATAAAATAAATAAATATTGGTGACCCAATAAAAGACAGTGAGACAAAGGGCTCTTATGAACGAAATTAAGGAATATCTTTTATCATTTATTCATAAATGAATAACCTGTTTTAAGTGGCTGGAGAGATGGCTCAGCAGATAAGACTACTTGTTGCTCTTGGAAAGGAGCCAATTTCAATTCTTAGCATCACATGCTGGCTCACAAGCATATCCATAAGTAATTCCAGCTCCAGGGAACTGAACAGGGACATATATGATGCACATATATGCATGCAAAAAAATTCATATGAGATATACACGAATAATTGCCTGTTTGATATTTATTACATGCTCACTGGGTAATAAAACATACTTACTTGCTATGGTCATCAGTTTTCCAAACATGGCAGAACAGTTAGCCTCTGACTAAAATTTAAAACAAAAATGAAAGAACTAGTCATTTGTATTAATAATGTTTTGGGAAAAAAATTAATACACCGAACAATGTTCATCATCTTTAAATAACTCATCATAGTCTAACTAGGGTAACCTTACTTGTAGTCACGCGTGTGTGTATGTGTATGAGAGAAAGAGAGAGAGCTTTTAGCAAAGAACAGTAGAAAAGGAACATATATTAAGAGAAAAGAAAGAAAAAGATTATCAGGAAAATTAAGGAGACTGAATAGCCAGTTGTAGTAGCATGTGCTTGTCATCTCATATACTAAAATAGGAGTATTGCTTGAGCCCAGCCTTGGCAACATAACCAGCGGGCCTATGTTCTTGCTGCAACACATTCCTGGTTAGGTGGGCTGTGCCCTAGCTGGGAGCCAAAACAAGTATTTCCTTCCTTAAGTTGCTTTTGAACTTGTCGGGTGTTCTGCCATCAAAATAAGAATAGGAACTAATGTATGACTAACATCCCAGCTACCAAACGCTGAGAACGGAAGACTGTTGGGAATCTGACAGGCAACACAGTGATTTCTAGACTAGCTTGAACTAAAATCTTGAAAACAAGAAAGAAAGAAACAACAAAAAAGAAACAAACTAAGAATGTAATTTAGCTTTGAAAACAGCTGAACCAACATTTGGAAATTAAAACACCTTGAAATAGTTTCGTTATACCATATTACTGAAAAAATAGTGACTTGCAATATGTAAATTAAAAATCATAAACCTACTGTAGGCTGCTTGTGTAAATCCAACAGTTCACGCACATGACTCCGAAGCATGTTCTGACACTTCCACATTTCATTGAGAGCTCTGTATATAGTTATAAACATGAAAAGATACATTTAACAATACTGCAAACTGTTCAGCTTTGACTTTTTAAGTATGCTATTTCTATATTCCTACATAAAAATTTTAAGCAACAGTTTATTAGAATTTAAAGAAGTTTAAATATAGCAGGCATTTCACCACTGAGTGAATGCCCTGGTTCAAAGAATCAATTTGATCTTGCCAAGGTCATAAATGGACTGAAAGAAGCTTTAATTCTAAGCAGAGGGAGCTTGGAGAGTTCTGGTCTAATGAAAAAAAAAAAACCCAGAAAAATGAAAGGCGTTAAAGAGTCTAAGTGGGGGCATACAGAAGCTGGAGTAGAGATAAATAAAAGACACAGGATTATCAAGTGCCAGAAAAACAGACCTAGGAGAGATGAAGACTCCTCAAGAGCAACCTGAAAGCCTCCTCCCTGAGGACTAGCTTTCACAGTACCACAAAGTGCCACACAAGCAGCCCAGGGAAGTAAGCAAACCAATAGTCATGCTCAGCTGTGACACCTATGAACCACAATTAACATAGTACAACAGACCCAAGGATGCAATAGCTGTACTCACATCTTTTTGGTAACCAACAGCTCTCTAGTATTATTATCCTTCAACAAAGAGACAAGCATGGTACTAGACAATGAGCCAGGTTTGAGGTCATGAATCTTATGACAAACATATTACACCACCACTTTGCTAACTTGATATAATTCCTAACTGCATTCAAAATATTTACCCCAAAGGTAAATGTAGCTCCCATCCCTCATCAAAGAGGCTTCCCTTTGCAATAGATGGAGACCATTACAATAAATAACCAATCAAAACGAATAAGTGACTCTGTTGTGACTAGCCCTAACTCACACATCTATAACACGACCATGGTAACTAGAACTTAGAGAGCAAAAATATTTTTAGGAGCCAGAGGACCAGGAAATCTGGGGAGATTGTACCTCTTAGAATGGACAGGGAAGCTTTACTAACAGTAGCTCAATAGGCTGCCTAAACAAGACCTGAACAAGGGTACTACCAATAGACATGCTAACACGGAAGGAAGAAATACCATGGGGCCTACCTTCGACAAAGAACCATAATGAACTAAAATTCTAGAGGTAACAAATAGTCTTCCCTAGGAATGAGCCCCCTAATTAGTTATCTAGTACGAAGTGATCAGTCCTAAAATCATATAAACAATGCTAATCAAACTCAGCAGGCTGTATTTATATATTTTGGCACGTGTTAATGCCCCCCAATATGAAGCAAAGAAAAAGAGAGGTCATGAATTCAAGTGGAAGTAAGGAGGGTGGGATACATAAGTGGTTGGAAGGAGGAAAGGGAAAGAGGAAATAATGTAATCATAATTAAAAAATTGAATGCTAGCCTAGAAAAATGCTCAGTGGAAAATATTTGCTATACACAAATAAAGACCTTTCTTCATATCCCAGTATGCACGGAAAGCAGTAATCCATGTTAATAATCCTCGTGTACCTGTGATTATACTGGAGGCAGAGAGAAAAATGCTTGGAAGCTTGAGGGCTAGCTAGCCTGGCAGAGACTAGGCGAACAAAATGTCCTGTCTCAAACAAGGTGGAAGACAGGGACTGACACATGACAAGGTCTGATGATGTCTATATACATGCTGTTGCACATGCACATTTGAACATATATGCATACACAATCATATAAAAATTGAAAAATGAATTGAACTGTCACCAAGCATGGTAGAGCATGCCTGTAATCCTAGTACTTGGTAGCCAAAGCAGGGAGATCATTATAGTCTGTATGAGCCTGGGCTACATGAGACCCTGTCAAGACATACAGGAAAAGAAAGAGATTTCCTACCTCACACAAATCCCCTCTATATTTCAGTTGTCAAGAGCACTTCTAAGAATTATGGTGACTCAATATTCATGTCTAGATATGTACAGATAAGTATAAATGGAGGACTGATGGCAGTGGAGTACGTGCTTAACAAGCACAAAGCTCTGGGTCCCACCCCCAGAACTATATAAACTGTGTGTTCCAAGTGTCCTATTGTAATGCCAATATTACAACCAGAAATTATAGGTCATCCTCAGCTACATAGCAAGTTAAAGCCTAGTCTGAGTTACAAAAGGCCCTGCTGAAAGGGAGCGAAGGAAAAGAAATACAAAAGGTATCAATGAACAGCAAGATTCAGCCACCTGAAAGGAGCCCTTAGCTTCCACTACGAACCTTCCAAAAAGAGATGAATAACACCTGCTGAAATGTCTCAGGGTCACAACATTAGCCTGTGGGATTTCTACCGAAAATGTATAATCTCAATCCAACAAGAAAAACATGAGAAAAAGATCCCAAACTTAGGACAAATTGTATAAAATAACCAGATACAGTATTTATGCAACACTGTTCTAAAAAAAAGTAAAAACTAAATATGGAATATGAAATCACAGATGGTGGAAAACTTATCACTAGGTAACACATAGACAATTAAAAAAATTTAAATACAGTAAATTGTTGCATATTGAATTAAACTTTTTCAGATCAATTTTATTTATGTGTCTATGTAAACATATGCCGTGTGCATGGGTGCCCTCAAAGGACAGGAGTTACAGGCAGTTGTGGACAGCCAGGTGTGGATGCTGAGAAGTGAACTCAGGACTTCTGAAGAGCAACAACTATTTTTAAACACTGAGCATCTCTCCAGCCCCAAATTTTAAAATTTTAAGTCATATAAAGGTTATGTAGGTAAGAGAAGGTCTTTCTTCATACATAAACAACTGAAATAATTTGAAGAGTGATATATATCTATAAATGTCTCTCCAATCATTAAGAAAAATAATGTGTTTAGATAGAATAAACAAATGACACATGGTCAAATATGATAGATACTACTATGTGCTCTGCTATTCCTTCAACTTTCTTTTAAGTCTGAAGTTGCAGTGTTTTATGCATTCTCTGTGTGTTTGATGTTTAACCAAGGCCTTGGGCATGCCAGAATTCCAGGCCAGATCTCTACCAATGAGTTATCCCTAGGTTTTTTCGTTTGTTTGTTTTAAGTTTTTTGAGACAGTGTCTCTTTACAGAACTGTGGCTGTTCTGGAACTCTCTCTGTAGACCAGGCTGGCCTTGAACTTATAGAGATCCACCTGCCTCTGCCTCCTGCGCATGGGGATTAAAATGATGAGCCATCGTGAATGGCACCCTAGTCCACTTGTATGTGTGTCTCTTTTCAGTCAAGATGGAGTATCTTGGTCAGAATTAAACTCACTATGTAGCAAGGCTGGTAGTTTAAATACCCATACACACCAATTGATTGAATACTTGAAACCCTATTACTGACATAATTATCAAAAGTGTGCATGAACACTCGAACACACACAGACACTCATATTAAAAAAAGAAAAACAAAACAAAAACCTCACGTAGGAAACATGAGCCACTGAAAAGTAACTTACTTCACAGCATTTGGATCCAAGCTGGCATACAAATAATATAAGCATTTCATTCTCTCTTCGGTTTCCAGGTTATGGGGAACGAGATATTGGGCAAAGATTTTCTCTACCAAGAGTCTATGGAAAGCAAACACACAGAAACAATTATGCTGTTTAAGCAGTGATAAGTGAATTTAACCATTTTGTATAATGTTAGTAAACCAATCTATGTGCCCCAAAATAATGAAAAGCATCAGTACACAGTCACTCCTTCCTTTAGTCTCAGTAATGACTTTGTATCCAGTTTATACTTGAAGCTAATTTCACAATCTATCATAAAACATTTCTTCAAGAATGCTTGAATGCTACTCCAAGGTGACAGAGTTTCACACTGTAACACAGGCTGCCCTTCAACTCAGGGAGTTCCTCCTACCTCAGCCTTTCCTAGCGCTGGGATTACGAGCACTGGTCCTGTTTATTCTCTTTCTGACAGTTCTCGGGGAGGGGAGATTGGTTTTTTAAATAATCCAAGTCTCATGTATCCCAGGCTGCCCTCAAACTTGCTACGTATAAGCCAAACTTGCTTTGAACCTTTGCCTGAGCCTCCAAAGTGCTGGGATCACAAGTGTGTAGCACCAGCCCTGTTTTCTTAAATGTCATTTGTAAACACAGGTATTTGACTGTCCCAGCTAATCTTCAGCAGGCTGAAACTACAGATTATAAGTAGCATTAATAGAAAACTATAATACCAAGGACAGCTAATTCTCCAGAAACTAATCAACTTCTTCAATATAGTTCAGCCCCTTGCCTACGCTGTCATGTAATAAAAACAGGAGGATCGACCATCATTATCACTTCCTGAAAATATGCACATCCGACTTTTCTTACCTCCAGTCTAAATTCATTATTATACTTCCTTAGTTTTAAAACTGAAGAACATATAAATAAAAATGACAAGAGACAGATTGCAGAATGTAGATTTTAGTCTCTATCCTGTCTTACTCCTAAGTCCAGACTTTTTTTTACTACTGTTACACTACTTATGTTATTAGGAAGAATCATATTTAAGTACCATATGTACAAACATACAGACAATTATTTCTATATTTGTAATAAATTACATAAAATTATATAGAAATATTTAAAAATAAAAGGCAATTTTACCAAACATTAGACTCACTTGTCGTCAATGCTGTTCTGATAGTAGATGTGCAGAAGTTTGTCCTTTATCCAGCTGACTTTCTCTGCAGCTTCCTTTCCTGCCTCACCATGAAGACAGTATTTCTTATAAAGCTGAGCAAGACCCATCATGGCTTCTTTTCTTACTCGCCACTAGAAAAATAGCACTTATGAGATGAGCAAGCCACTAGGCAATGTAGTAAATACTAAGTCATCCACAGCAACACAATGCATCTTCTCATAAGCAGCTCTGCCAAATTGTTTTACTAATCATTTTTATAACTATTGCTGGTAAGATACCAGTTCCTTCATTTATTTTCCATGGTAGTATTGCTACATGATCTACCAGTTTTTTTTAGTTTGCCTCCAACAAAACAAAGTACAGATTTCATTCAATTCTTTAAATATGTAATGATGCAAATAAAAGGAAAAAACGAAAATCGCAAATTATATTAATTTATTCTGAACACAAAAGGCTTCAATGTCTTAGGTTTTTGTTTTGTTTTATTTATTTTTTTATTTGTTTGATTGTTTACTTACTTATTTATTTATTTATTTTGAGGCTGGGTTTCTCTGTAGCTTTGGAGCCTCTCCTGGAACTCGCTCTGTAGACCAGGCTGGTCTTGAAACTCAGAAATCCACCTACCTCTGTCTCCCAAGTGCTGGGATTAAAAGCGTGTGCCATACCCCCTGACTTCTGTTTTAGTTCTTAATTATATATTTTTGAGCTTAACTGTAAATAACAACAAAGTTCAAAATCGAGAATTCTAGAAAAACAAAGTTGGTGAGAATATTTTTGTTTATCTTTGGTGAACTTCCTCATTTTGTAGACTTTAGCAAATGGCAGTGGTTCAGCAAGTTGGGACACTTGCTGTCAAGCATGGTAACCATTTCAATCCTGGGACCTACATGGAATCCTCAGACTGCACACACACGTGCGTGCGCGCGCACACACACACACACACACACAAACACACCAATAATAATAACAAATAAAAATCTTTTTTAAAAAATAAACAAAAGTTTGGGGCCTGGGAATGTAGCTCAGGAGAAGAGTGCCCACTTAGCATTCCCAGAATCCCAGATTTGATTCCCATCATTGCAAACATGGAATCCCAAACACCAAATGTATAGAGAAAATAAAACTAGAAATTCTAGGTCAACGTCAGCTGTGACAGCCTGGGCTTTAAGAGAGCCTGTTTTTATTTACTATTTATTAACATATATGAGCATGCATATATACACACCAGAAGAGGTAATACTACAGTTATAGACACTTGGGAGCTGCCATATGAGTGCTGGGAATTGAACTTAGAAACTCTGGAAGAGCAACCAATCCTCTTTATAATTGAGCCATCTTTCCAGCCCCAAGACTTTGTCTTTAAAAGAAAAAGGGGAAAAAGGCCAGGAATGATAGCAAACACCTTTAATTCCTATACTCAGGAGCAGAGGTAGACTGATGTCTGTAGGTCTGATGACATCCTGGTCTATAGAGAGTTCCAGGACAGCCAGAGGTACAAGGAAAAAGACGGGGTAAAAAAGGGGGAAAGACTCTTTGTTTTTACAAGGGGAGAGAAAACATTCCAGCTAATTTTAAATCAGTATTTTCTCTTAAGTTTTTGAATAGTTTTTTTAGTCTACTGAATGCATGGAGTGAAACTCAGTAATGTGAGCAGTGAAATCTAAGATTTATTCCTGTTCCACTATCTTCCGTAATGGATGTCAAACTAACTGAAGAGACCAAAATCATGAACTAAAAATGATCATGCAGTCAGGAAGAGTGAAAATATGACATAAACATTAATTAGAGCAGTATTTTTCACAAAGGAAGAAATATCACACTAACCATCTATGCCTTTGATAGGTAATTGCACTGCAAGTCAAGGGGAAGATGAGATTCAGTAATGTGAACTCATTATTTGAAAATTTAGCGCCAAAACCAACACTCAACAGTTTTAATTACTGACATCGTTAAACAAATTAGTGTCCTTTCCTTTTTCAACATCTGTCACATGACTATTTTAAAACTAAGAAGAGAAAGACAACCTCTGGTAGCATGTCAAAACATACTGGTATATCCTGAAAACACACCTAAATTATGCATTCCTAGAAAACAATAGTTTTTCAAAAATGTCAATAAAACCAGTACAGTATAATTTTACTGCAACTGCTGCTAAAAACAAGCATGGTTCTTTCTTTTCTTATTCCTTTTTTTAAATTTTGGGTTTTTTTAGACAGGGTCTCTCTGTGTAGTCCTGGCAATCCTAGAACTCACTTTGTAGACCAGGCTGGCCTTGAACTCAGTGTCGGCCCTGCCTCTGCCTACAAATTAAAGGCAAGTGCCACACAGTTAAGTCTGGCTCTTTCTTAAAATGGACTCAACTCTTCTTTAGTAACTACTGTCATTGTTTAAAACATCACCTTTTCTTATCAGGCCATGTTTCTAACTGCATTCAATGACAGAAACAGCAAAAATAATTACAGAACCATTTCTGCTTTTAGCTCAGCAGGCATTGTGCAAACAATATTTTTTCTTAGAAAGCAAGATATTCTTTTAACTGAATTGATTGATAGATTCAGCTAAGTTAAGCAAAATAGTAAATATACATAACCAATGACTTGCCCTTTGCAAACTGAAACGTGCAGAAAATCAAATTATTTAATTTACCTATTTCTACTTTATATAGAAATGCTATAAGAAAAATCCATACCCTTGAGGCTGAAAAGATGGCTCAGCAATTAAAAGCACTGGCTGCTCTTCCAGAGGACCAAGGTACAATTCCCAGAATCTAAACGATGGCTCACAACTGTCTGTTACTCCAGTATCAGAGGACCCAACACCCTCACATAAACATACATGCAGGCAAAACACCAACGAACATAAACTAAAAATAAATTATTTTAAAAAAATCCATGCCATAATAGGAAAAAAGATTCAGAACCCACATACTTATTTATAGAGATAAGCAAAGACTATGCATAAGGAGGCAGGCAGATCTCTGCAAGTCTGCAGTCAGCATGTACACAGTAAGTTCCAGGACAGCAGTGAGACCCGTCTCCAAAAGTAGTATATGCACTTGAAACATAAAAACTAATAGTTCTACAGCTTTAGCGTTATTCTGATATTCAAAGAAAAGCTGAACTGGTATTATACTAGCAGACATACAGAGCAAACAATCTGAACATGGTAAATGAGGGAAGAGCAAAACTCCCAGATCTTACCCGCTTATCCAGTGTCCTCTCCCTGACAAAGCCAAGTAATTGATCATTTACTAAGGTAAGGTCTCTTTTGGCAGCTGTTATTATAGTAACAATGACATCATGACGAATGGCTTCTTCTGGATCATGTGACCTAACTTTCAAATATTCTATGATTAAAAAGGAACAATTAAGATAATGTTAGTTATAAAAATTTTCATGATTCAGAATGATAAAAAAGCCAAAAACTTTAAGCTTTGTCTGTATTAATATTTACAAATATAGGATAAATTAAAATTTCCTATAAGACATCACTAAGTAGACTTTACTAGACATAAAACTAGGGTTATTACTTCAGAGTACATTTTAAGAAATTTTTTTTGTGGAAGATCAAATGAGAACATATACATACATTCCATAACATAAAACACAAAATGACCCTTTAAATTTCTAAACAAATTATAATACAAATAAAATCAAAACACAAAAGCTATTAACTAGGTTTTTAATACGTAGTACTATGCTGATAAAAGCTTTTCATTTGCTTCTGCCAAACAGGTAGATTAAATACTTTAAATAATGAAATGTTGCAATCTAAACTAAAGAATAACCCCCTTTTTTCTACATACATTAGGGATATTACTATATTTATAATGTACATGTGTTCTGTATCTAACGCCAATGTCATAAGGCTTACATTATCTCAACTTATAATTTCTAAAAAAAATTCTAAATGATCAATATATAAATATTTTTTAAAATTTTATCTTATAAAAAGGAAATAATTTCCTAGTCCACAAAGCAGCCATGAAACCATCCTAGAATCAAATCCTTAATGGAAACAAGAGTTAGGTACAGGCCACATGTGAAATGTTTTGTGCTTGATAAGAGTAATAAATTGGGGAGCTTACCAGTAAGATCCTTTGCTAAATCTGGATGGTTCATCAAACAGTGACTGGCAAATTTCACACTTTCTAATCTCACAGGAACATGAATGTCATTAAAGCTAAATAGAAGATTGTTAAATATTAATGAGGTGAATTAGTTATTTTCAAATAAATAATATAAAAGTTTATGAACAACAATGGTTACTGATCGCTAATGTAGTCTATGGAAAATATAAAGAACTGAGCATGGTATCCCACACTAATCCCAGCACTCAGGAGGAAGAGGCAGGTGGATCTATGAGTTCAAGGACAGCCTGGTCTACAGAGTGAGCATAAGATAGCCAGAGCTACATAATAGAGACTCTATATCCAAAAAGGGGGGGGGAGAAGATGCACAATTATATAGAAACATTTTTGCAAACAGTATGTGCTTATCATGTTGAAACAAAAAATAACATAAATAATATTCTCCAATTCAGACAACAGATTTTGATGACCTTAATTAAATTACTAAAGGTTGAAATTTTGCTACAAAATAAAAATTCTCAGCATACATCCACACGCTGCACAATTTATTCTAAAAGCCAACAAATATCAATTAATGTTTTGGTGTATATATTCTCAATCATGTGGACTCTGAGAGCATACAAAATTCTAAGTTATCTCTCTTACCGCCCAAGAAAACACTGCCAAAGAGGCCGATTCTGTGTTGCCAAATCTGAATCTTTAGAGCCAAACAATTTAGCTAAAAGTCGAACCACAGCTAATCGTTCTTCACCATCGTTGCTCTACGAAGAGAAAAGACACAATGAAGGAAGCTGCACTTTACTTCCCAAGTAGAAACCATTTTATATTTCAACTATCATGAACAATGTGAACTAGCACAAGCTTTTGTTTACTATGAGAAATTTTGTCTGATTCCATGTTAGATTGCATGCTCTCTTGGCTTGTTATCTTCCAGATTGCTAATTCATGCCTACTTTTCAACTTATTTACACATTGATTATAGAGATTTTGTACAAATATAAGCACTTTATTAAATCTTTACATTGTCTAAGACTTTAGAAAATTTCACAAAGGACAAAGTAACAAATAATTCCTACCCTAGTGAGCTTCTTTCATAAAGACTCTTTCCAACAATTGAAACGTCGACATGAATACAGAATACTTAAGGTTTTGATATACAGTTTTAACAATGATTCTCCACTGACTAAAAAACATGATAAAGAAGAACAATAATACTAAAGAGAATGAGAATTCAAAAATCAAATTAATCACTCTCAGAAAGTTTTTGGGGAGTAGGAATAAAATATCTACATTTGTGTAAAACAAATGTAAAATGACAATTGTGTTAAGGCTTTAACACAATAGTAACAAAACAGATTTCTTTTTTTTAAAAAACCTTTTTTCTCAAGCAATAAATAAAACAATGCTGAGCAATATCAATGTTTAGTGCCTCCAAATTTGCTAGTTAATCCAATTAATGTTTTAAGAAAAAATTAACGTCTTAAATGTCAAACAACAGAATCTAAGGAAATCTTGTGAATGACTACATTTACAGATCCATTTATTTCAATTCACATAACACTTTATATCTTTAACTACTAAAATAAAACTGCTAAGGTGACCTAAAGCACTCATTTTAAGCTGTTCCTCAAGTGAATTTGCAAACGCCTTCAGGTGTAAAACAGCTTTTTATTGCTGATATACAGGTGTGTTGATCTAAGTCACAGAAGTATTATCTCATGAAGATATATGTTGAACTGACAATACCCATTTTAATGAATGGGTAGAACAAAGTTTAAAACGTTAATAGTTTATCAATTTTTTTAAATGTTGCATTTATTTAGTTTGTTTGTGTATAACATAATATTTATTTAGTATATGTATAACTGTATGGCACATCCCAATACACTGATTTGGCAAAAAAAAAGATTAAATCCATTATTTTTAAAATAAATAAAATTAATTTAGTATCTACTTAAATATGAATACTACTTAATATAAAAATACTGAATATTGTAAATTTCAAAGACAACAATACTTTGTCACTGTGTTTATCAATTGATAACAAGTAGGCATGCTGTGATGTTGAGAAGATAACTAAGATAAATAGTGAAAAATCTTCAAAATACACTTTTTTTTCTTGTAAAGCCTATAGAGTACCTTCAATTTGAATTCAAGCTGTGGCATGACAGATAACAATAAATGAGGATCTATAGCGAAAAGTTCCTGAATCAGATCAAATACATGTTCGGACAGATCACTGACTGACGATCTTCCCAGCACCAGGACTTGATTGAAAAACTATAGGAGACATTAAGCAACAAAAAGGATTAATTTACTTTAAAATTTTTTCTATAAATATAGACGCAAAGAGAACTATGAGCATTACACATACAACTGAAAGGAACAGCAGATTGCTATTGGATTACTAACATGTAAGAGGACAGACATCTAAACAAGAGACAAACTTCCAAATATTATCAAATCATGACTTAAAACACTGATTACTGTTGTGTTTCAAATAAGGATGACATATCTGAAAATTTAGACAACATGTGTAATTCATTTAGGGACACAATTTAAACTCTCAATCTTTCTGGTCTTCTCCAAATAAAATTAACTGCACTGTGTGCACCTACCCCCTCACCATCAGAGATACTTGGATACACTAAAGGAATACAGGAAAAAGAGTATTTAATATCCACAGTACTACAACTGTCACACACATACATACACATAGGAGAATGTTTGTTACTTTTTATAGATTTCATTTGTGTATATATATTCTGAGTATATGACCACAGAGGTCAGAGAGTACTGAATTCACTGAATTTGGCATTGTACGCAGTTGTGAGACATGGATGTTAGGAAGAGAATTTTGGATCCTCTGTAAGCATTCTTTATCACTGACCCATCTCTCCAGCTGGGAACCAGACTTTGAAATGTTAAAAACACAGGTCTATACAAATCAGCATTTCTTTTTCTTGGTTTTTCGAGACAGGGTTTCTCTGTAGCTCTGTAGCCTGTCCTACAGACCAGGATGGCCTCAAACTCAGAGATCCACCTGCCTCTGCCTCCTGAGGGCTGGGATTAGAGGTGTGTACCACGACCAACCGGCTAGCATTTGTTTCAGAAATCATAAAGTTACATGTATCTTTTTAGATAGCTAAATTATGAGTCAGAAAATTTTAATATTTCAATGGAGTCTTTGAAAAGAATAAATACAGTCTTAAAATATACACAAATGGGGTTGGAGAGATGGTTCAGCAGTTAAGAGCACTGGCTGCTCTTCCAGAGGATTCAGGTACTATTTCCAGCATCCACATGGCATCTCTCAACCATCTGTAACTCTCGTCCCAAGGGAGCAGGCTGTTGCCTTCTTCTGACTCCCATACATGTAGTAAAAACATCTATACATATAAAATAAAAGAATATATGTATACGCACAAATAAGTATGGTATGATACTTATGGAAGTGTATCTGAACTATCGATAGTTATTTTTAATAACTGAGAACGGGACATTCAAGGCAACCTACCAAAGTCTTAATTTAATAACAGACATAACAATTTAATACAATTTAAATTAATAATCCCTATTATAAGGAGGTAATTCCACAATAGACAGAACTGCATTCTCAAAGATGACCTGCAAAGGAAAGCACTGATAAAAACCTTGAATACAAGGCAATAAGGAAAATAAGTGTCAATTTATACTCACTTGTATTATTAATAAAAAGGTAAATATAGAGCTAGACATAGAATACAATAGATATGAATAAGTAAATTTATAAAAGAATTATTATTTTAAGGTAGTAAAATTTTTTAAATAAAATTCTATTTTTTGACAAAGAACAAATTTACACTCAATTAATTACAATTTTTCCTTTACAGAATTAACTTATGCACATGCTTGTGTGTATGGGGGGGAGATGCATGTCAAGATAGTATTTCTCTGTATAGCTCTGGCTGGCCTTGAATTCAGAACTCACAGAGACCCATTTGCCTCTGTCTCCCAAGTGGTGTCATTAAAAGCACATGCCACCACAGTTCAGCTGTCAATGAATTTTTAAAAAACACTGTAAGTCTGGAGATAGTCATTTGTTCCCAAACCAGATGAGCTTAGTTTGACTCCTACAGATATCCTGTGACCCTCCAGCTCCCCATAACACACAGTTTTTTAAAATATATATTTGTAAGCATCTATTAAAGAAGAAACTGCTTTAGAAAAATAACCCATAAGACATAAAGAGGCAAATGCATACAGATAAAGACAGAGACCCAAAAAGTAGAGACTGGCAGATCTCTGAGGCCAGCCTGATCTACCTAGAAAGTTCCAGGCCAGACAGGGATATAGAATGAGACCCCTTTTTTTTTCTTTTTAAAGGGGGGGGGGAATTCCAGAGACGAATTTAAAGTTTCACATATTTGGGAGGATACGGCAAGTGTGAATACAGATGCAGAAGAAGGGGTCAGATTTTAAAGTTATATCTATCACTTGGGCCAGTTTAAAGGCATTTTACATTTATGCTACAATTTTTCCAATTGTGATCATATTTATATATGCTTTCATATTTTATCTGAATAAAACCATCTTCACGAGAAATGTATCTGCATATGATTATAATAAATCCACATAATCCAAGAACCAGAGTTCTGAAATAAATATATAGAGATACATACATTGGCAATGCATGCTTCAATAGTCTGGACTGTCCTTTTCAACAGGACTTTCGCAAGGTCAAAGGACTGTTTATTTAAGTTCTGAAAAACAAATCATGAAAACTACAAATAAATTGATGAAACAGCATCATTTGAACAATTATGTATTTAAATCTACCAAAATATGAAAACAGTTAAGTGAATTCCATTCAAGGTTCTACACAGAAGGTGCCAGCCAAATGAACTCAACAAAACAAACTCTAAAATATGATAGGCTGCCAAAAATCCAACCTATAGAAAGTTTTACTAAACTAAACCAACATGAACTTACTAAAAACATTGTCCTAAATGCATGCTCCCTCCCCATCCCCAAATACTAAATATTTCATTGTTTAAGCAATTGTACTTGAAGAAGTCCTGAGGATGTGATTCAGTTATATTGTAGACCGATCACCAAATATTCAAATTCCTAAATCACAACAAGGAAAGGCTGGGAAGGCCCTTGATCAACCTTCTTTTGAAACAGGGTCTAACTATGTAACACTGGCTAGTCTGGAACTACTACACAGATCAAGCTGGCCTCAGAGATCTGTCTGCCTGTTTGCCAAGCAACTGTAGTAAAGGTGTGAGCCATCACACCCAGATCACCTATTTCTGAAATGACTACTCTGTTTCCTTATGTACCAATGTATAATAAAGTATCTAAGAAAGACGGTAACCATGACATATATTTAAATTTAAAAATTCATCAAAAAAACAATTGCTGTTTCAAAGAACACCTGTTAACATCTCTCTCATTTTACACCTCTCAAAAATAAGCTAAAAACACATTTCTGGGGCCTGTCGTTGAGAGCCGTGTCCTCTCTTACAGAGGATAGGAATTTGATTCCCAGCACCCACAACTGTCTGTAACTCCAGGCCTCTGTGAGCACTGAGCACAGATAGTGCACAAATATACAAACAGGGGGGAAAAAACCCATACACATTTAAAAAAGCAAATAAAAACTATTAAATATTTTAGACAATGTAGACTGATTCTAGCATCAGAATAGGAATTCTTATATAAAATCGCAAAAGGAAAAGGCCGATAGCTGATTTCTTTAGGTAAACTGATCTTTTATATTTCGATACTATACAGACCTTGTGTGCGGGAATGAGGTTGATAAGAATAGAATCCAGTAACTCTTGAGTAACTCCATCACCTTCCATGATGATAGAACTCATCAAGTCTAACATGTGCATTTGTACCTTCTTATTGTGGCTATTGCTAAAAAGAAGGGAAAGTAATTAAGGCATATAGAAAGACAAAGTTCACTGGAGTCTGTTTTCTTTCATATACTTATTTACTGGTGACAAGATCTTGCTCTGTAACCCAGGTTGACCTCAAACTTAGGTTGTACTTCCTCACCCTAAGTGCCACTATGCCAATCAAAATTTTCTGTTTAAAGCAATTACCTTAGGACCTAGAGGCAAAGGCCTTTAATCCTATATATTCAGGAGAGTAAAAAGGGTAAATCATAGCTTAAAGCCAGCTGAACAAATAAGCAAGATTCTCTCTAGGGAGAGAACAAGGTTCAGAAATAGAGCTCAGTGGTAGAGTACTTGCTAAACGCACATGAAGCCCTAGATTCAACCATAGTACAACACGAACAATCTCAAGAGTTAAAGGATTTTTAATTCAGGGAACCATGATGACAATGGCAAAGAAATTCCAGCTATCATATTTACTTTTCCCACTACCCCACAACGCCTACTTTGATAACTGAATCATACCATAAAGTACTCTAAACAAACATCACCTTAATTTCTAATGAAGTATTCCCTACGAGTCACTTACCTATATACACATACATACTCAATAAAGAAATCCCTTTAAAATGTGTAGTCTATAGAATGATAGAACCATATACTATAGTATAAATACAGAAGTTTGAAACAAAATTGAAAGACTGGATTATCTAAGTGTTTAAAATTTTTCTTGAAGCAACAACAAAAAATAATTGACCCATCTAGCATTTAATGAAGGAAAACATGTAAGCTTTTAAAAGTTTGGGGGGGGGATTGCCACAATTTCTACAATGTTTAAAAAGACAGTCCTTTCATGAGTCCTCTCCAAAATATCTTACACACTTTACAAAATGCCAACTGTGAAAGACTATTGAGGCACAGTTCTCAATGTCTTGTGCGTGAGGCAGTGGAATGACTTGAAGAATATAGATATTTAGCTTAATGCAAAAAACAACACACACAAAATCTTAAGTGCTTAGTTCTCAGATCCATATATCAAGAGAAGGAAAGAAAAAACACAAGGAAGATAAAAGAGACTTTAAAAATTATTCATGGCCAAGCTTAGTGATGCACACCTTTAACCCCAATACTTGGGAGGCAGAAACACTTGTGAATTCAAGGCCAGCCAGGGCTACATAAGGAGTTCTAGGCCAGTCAGGATCTACACAGTGAGATCCTGTCTCAAAAACAAATTATTTTAAAGATTTCACCAATCCAAGTCAGTAAACTTAAGACTTTACTTGAATCTGGATGTAGTAACAAGATTATGTTTTTTGTTTTATCTAAAACTAAAAACAGAGAAAAATAAAGAAACAATAGAGTTCTGATATTGGGATTCATTCACACACTGATAAAAAAAAAAAAAACTAAAAACAAAAAAACAGCATGACATTCTGGGTAAGCTAACAGGCGAGCCCAGAGAAGACAGCCCTCATGGACCCTAATGGTTCTCTCCCCGGAGTGCATACAGAATAAAGTTTGCAGAGCTGCATATCAGTGAACAAAGAATTATTCAGGAATCAAACGCAAAGATTCAAGTGCTTAATGATCATCACATGCAGGTGAGAAGTTCCTTAAAACTGGAAATGAATAATCTTTGAACTTCCTATGAGAGTTTGGAAGAGTAATCAAAAGAAGAGAAGCCCAGAATCTAGAAACTCAAGGAGCCAAGTACAAAACCCAAATCAAATCAAAGCCAGAAGAAAAATTCTAAAATATCATAACAAATTTCCTGAAATGAATTCACAAAGGCTTCAATGTAGCTCGAATAGATTTTGTAGAGGTTATAGGAGGAACAAATCAATAATTTCACAAGTATTGGAGATAGTAATCATAAATTTCAAAAGGAAAGTCTATGAAATATTGTTACAATGCAAAGTCAGAAATTGTTCTTTTAAGTTATTTTAGTGTGTCTATTGTACATATTCACAGTGTACAAATACCCATTTGAACATGTGTTAAAGACAAGCAACAAGCACTTTACCAATTGAGTAATCTCTCCCACAAATTGTTCCTCTACGTCACATGACAATGATGTTCCATTCATGAAGTCCATATGAACAATCCTTTAATCTGGGTTTGACTATACATCTAGCTTAGCTAATAAGTCCGAAGCTACTAAAGGATTAGCAAAAATTCTAGTATTGAACAGCTTGTCTTTCTTGATAATTCTGAAGCCTATTCAGTGTATAAAGATACTGACATGTGATTTTATTATTGCATTACTTCAATCTACTGCCAGGTGCCCAGTTAAAAAACTATAGACACTACAGAGAACCCAAACCAGACAAACTGCCAAGCAGAATCATGGGCAAAAAATGGTGGCTTCTCGTACACTCAAGTTCCTAGTAGGCTTTGTTATATAGAAGATGGTAATTAGCATAAAAGTTTGTCACTTATTCCAATAGCTTGCTGGAAGTAAAATGACACAGGAAGCTCTTATGATCCAAACGTTTTAGCTACTAGACTAATCAAATCTGTTTACTTTAGGTTAATATAAAACCTTCACTATACTAAAGGAGAAAGAAAAAATTTCTAGAAATCCACATGCAACCCAACAGAGTCACATACTGAAAGGTTAAGTCTTTTGGATATACAATGAATTAGTAAAACGAAATTCAATTCAACTGTTTTTTAACCTAACTGCCATTTCTTAATGTGGTAGAGAATTTAAAATTGACACAAGATATATGTGCATACAATACTTTAAGACACATCTCAGATGTTAGGTATGAACAAATAATAAAAGTGCTAGACAAAAAAAAAAGTTGGGCGGTGGTGATGCACACCAGTATTTGACAGGCAGACAGGTCTATGAGTTCAAGGCCAGAGTGAGTTCCAGGACTGACTCCATAGGTACTAGGAACCCGTCTTAAAAACAAAACAAAAAATCCAACCCCTCTCCCCACCTCCGAAAGAAACCCACAAAAAAAAAAAAACTAGACTGAAATCAGTTTGGATTCTCCTGACCAGGAAGTATACTGATGCTTTTTTTCTGTTAGTTTCTCCATTCTATGAATAGCTGATTCAAGCAACATATGTGACTTTCAAGAGTCAGGGCTACAGTTCAGTTGTAGAGCATTTGCCTAGTATCTAGCAAGTTTGAGGCACTAGATTTCATCCCAAAACTTTCATAAAATACATGTTACATACATACTCATATTATCTTTATCCAAAAAGAAAACATTATCAAAGTTAGTAAGTGAACAAACTAATCTCTTCTGTTCAACATCACTGATGCACAAAATACCTAGTACTTCACTGTTTACTGTCTCATGCCATTTACACTATGATGCCATTGCTTCTATGGCTAAGTTTCTTCAAAACAAGGTGTTTTCAACCTCCTTTAAAGTCAGTGTTTGGAGAGGCCCAAGAGCGTCCCCACATCCCATAACACAGACCATTTCTATTGCTTCTGATTGCCCACTACCACTACCACTGGAGACACATATGCTGTGGCTGCAGGACAGGTAGAGAAATCAAGTTGGAACTGACACAAAAACTTCCCCCAATAGCTAGCTTTCATAGTGGCAGAAAGTACTATGCAAACAGCTGGGAGGGAAAAGGGTAGCCAACCACCTTCTGATTGGATCCGAGGCCTGTTCCACAAGAGAGAATACACGCCCAGTATAATATATCCGGTCAAAAGCCCATGGCTCAGAAATTCATGGGGATGATTGGTGATGAGAGCCTACTCCTGCTGTTTTGCTAAATGGACAGACATGTGATCAAACCATGCCCTAAATGTTTGTGTTTATAGCCATATAGGTCAGTGTTGCTCTAAGCCTGGTCAGAGAAGTTTTTAAAGTAAACAACAGATAATGCAGACTCTTAACTGGTCACAAAGTGTTGAGAATAAGTAAGTGCTGGTTGAGAGACCAGCTCAACATGAAATTCCTATACCATTCACTGCACTCTCCTAGTCAAGACTTGAGGAACAGCAAAGAAGAGGGGCTAGAAAGGATAGAAGAGGAGGAGGAGGAGGAGTGCTGTGGACTGTCTTCTGAAGGTAGCATAGGAACTGTACTGCTGAACTCGCTCTATGGTCATCTGTGGAAGAACAAGCCAACAAAAGCCTTAAAATATTCCAGCAGGAAGTACTAACAGGACTCAGTGGATTAAGGGAGGGGGGGCGCACAACACAAAAAAGTGGGTATCCTGAGGGTGAAATAATCAATGTATATTTGTATACAAGTGTCAAATAAATATTTAAATATTAAAAAAGTAAAATAAAAAACTCCAAGGACTGTTTTATGATCCTCTAATATTATTTAGCCTGAAACACACAAAAAGACACAGAAGGGGCTGGAGAGATGGCTCAGTGGTTAAGAGCACTGGCTGCTCTTCCAGA
>LOEQ01002499.1:172640-183957 GCA_001685075.1 Bramus lutescens
CCAGCCTACAAACCACAATCCCAGAGAACTTAGACAATAATATGGACACTAAGAGAGACTTACATAGATATAATCTACATGGGAAGTAGAAAGTACAAAAAGACAAGATCTTCTGAGTAAATTGGGAGCATGGGGACCTTGGGGGAGGGTTGAAGTGGGGAGGGGACCAGAGAAAAATGTAGAGCTCAATAAATATCAATAAAAAAGTAATAAAAAAGAAAAAACCGAAACAGAAAAAAGGAAAAGTCATTATTTCTATAGTATCATGGTTAGTTACTACTATATTGAACAATGCAAAATCAGAACTTCCTATTGTTGCAAGTTTCTATTAGACAGCCCTGCTGGGATCTCTCATGCTCTATAGATAACCTCATCTAAATTCCTATGATTATCCCAATAAACTGAAATTTCAATATAGGAAAAGTTTGTGGTAGTAATATGTAAGATGCAGGGGTTTGTCCTGAGGGTGCACTAAATCAACTTACCACTCTAGCTCAGAATGTATCAGCTTGGCACCATCAAGAGAGGAGACCTTCTGTTTCTGTTTTTCTGAGGACTGAGCTATTCTAGAAATCTAGAAACAAGTCAAGGAGCCTAAGGACACCATGCCACAATGCACAGGATCAGCTGTAGACCCACTGAGAAGTTGGAACAGCAGAATGTAGGCCATGGACATAAGATTGTTGGTGATCCTGCCCTTTGTGTCAAGGAGACCAACCACCTGTGGACTTATATGGAGACTGAGCTCTGAGTTAAGTCCAGAATATTGCCCAGCCTCTGGTGCTACCTCACTACCAAGTACAATTTGCTGCAACCGAGACCCTTGAGCCCAACAAGCCTGGTGAATCTAGGTGACTGCATTATCCAACTTTCCCCCTTCACAAGATGGCTTACAGCTGGACAAGGTCTGAAAACACCAGCTAACTAAGTGTCTGGTTCCCTCAGATCTGCTCCAATGCAAAGTTCAGTGCTCTGTTTGGTTTTACCACATCCCTCAACTTGGACTTCTACTACCCCACCCCACCCCACCCCGCCCCAGCCCTCTTCCCTGAACAAGCTAGTAGATAGACCTCAGGAGCCAGTGAGAGCCTGACTATTCCACAAACAGTGGCAAGGACATTTCTAAAGTTAATGTACCTGTAAAGACAACAACCAAAAAGAGGGTGTCGTGCTGACCTGGGAACCTCAACTGAAGAATTTCCTCCATTAGATTAGCCTATGGGGGGGGGTTCTGAGGTGTTAATTGATGTGCCCATTTCTAGGCAGGTGGACTGAGCAAACCAGTAAGCAGCACTCTCCACATCTGCTTGGAGTTCATACCGACTGCTCTCAGGGGCGGACTGTTCAATGTGTAAGGGCATGTGCTGCCAGGCTGGGGACCCGAGTTTGAAACTGGGATCCAGTGAAAGGGAAGAGTAGGCTCCCATAAGTTTTCCTCTGTCCTCCATAAGCACACTTCAAAAAATTATATAAAAAATGTATTTTTCATCCTACAAATACAAATAAACCTAATGAAGAAGGAGAAAGACTTTTACAATAAAAACTCTAAAACACTGAAGAGACATTTGAGAAGATGCCCTAAAACAGAAAAGCTTTCCACGCTTAGGGAAACAAACGATCATGTTACCCAGAGTGATCCACATATTCAATGCAATCCCAAAATTCCAATGACTGATTTTACAGAAATAGATAAACCAATCCTAAAATTCATAGGAAACTATAAGAGACCCTGTAGCTAAAGCAAGTCTAGGCAAAAGAGTAATGTGGATGTATTACAACCCTTGGTTTATAATTATACCTCAAAACCACAAACAACAAAAAACAGGTCACTGACACAAAAAGATGTCCAAACACAAACCAGTCCAACAGTCCTCTAATTTCTGACAATGGTGCTAGAAGAGTAAACTAAAGGAAATCTTTTTGGCTGGGCCTTTAACCCCAGCACTACAGGGGCAGAGACAGGCAGATCTCCATAGAGGCCAGCCTGATCTACAGATTGAGTTCTAGACTAGCAGAGTTATAGACCTTGTCTCAAAAAAACAAAACAAAAAACTCACAGTAAACTCCCAATCTACAGACTCGCCACAAACTTCATAGGAACCTGAGCTAGCTAGCAGGCCATCTACTCTGCAGAAACTGACACACTGACCATAAGCTGCAAGGAACTCAGAAGAGCCAAAAGAATCCTGGTAAAAAGGCAAAGTACAAAAGCCCAAACTAATTTCAAAACATATTAGAAAGCAACAGTAATCAAGATAGTATGGTACAATCCAAAGACATATAGCTCAATGGAACTGAATGAAAATTCTGTTCAACAGAAACTAATTTTCAACAGTGCCAAAACAATGGAAAAAGAAAAAGGCTTTTTTAATAAATGTTATAAGGAAAAAATAAAAATCTTTAAATTTAGACCCTTAGCTTGAAATACATAAAAATGTCTAAAATGGACAAAGGATTCGAGAATTTAAATTGGGGCTTAGCAGTTACTAGCACTTGTTCTTAAAGACTTAGGTTTGATTATCAGCACACATATGGTGGTTAACAACATCTGTAACTACAGTTGTAGAGGATATCCTCTTCTGTCTTCTTTGAGAACCAGACACATACATAATGCACATATATACAAGCAGGCAAACACTCACACACATAAAATCTTTTTAAAAAGGAATTAGGACCACAAAAATATTAGAAGCAAAAGTATACATAAATCTTTGTTAAAGTGAGGGTTTCTTAGATATAATACCAATAAAGGAACAAAAGAAAAGAGAGAACCTAGACTCAAAACCAGAAAATAGACTTTACAAGTTAATTGAAATCATGTTTAAGTGCTTCATTACATGTGTGTGTATGTATAAATAACTTGCAACTAATAATGAAAAGATTTCTTAAAATGTACTTAACATGAGCAAAGAGGGCTTACAAGATAGTCTGGTGACCTGAGTGAAATCCCCTGAACTCCCTCAAGTTATCCTTTGACCTCCACATGTGTGCTGTAATACATGTACACCCCTCCTCTCTGCACCACACAAATAAGCAAATGTATTTTTTAAAATTTTGTTAACAGGCAAAGCATTTAATCTTTTTCCCAAGAAAAATATATAAGCTGCTAATAAAAACATGAAAAGATTCTCACCAGGGGAAAGCAAATAAAAACCACAAGGAAGCTTGATATAGTGGCACATTTCTAATTCCAGGGTTCAAGAGGCAGAGGCAGAACGATCAGGAGTTCAAGACCAGCTTTGACTACATAGGAAGTTCCAGGCCAGCCTGGGATCACACAAAAAAGTCAGTTGTGGTGGCGCCCACATTTAATCCCAGCAGGCTGGTCTACAGAGAGAGAGATCCAGGAAAGTCAGGGCTACTTAGTGAGACCCTGACCCAAAATAAAAACAGCAAAAAATTAGTTTTCAAAAATAAGGTATAATTTCCCTAGAACAGTGAGCAAAATGATCTATACCATGTATGACATCTATATTAGCTTTAGAAAATTATTTCTGAGTGTTCTGCCTGTGTGCATATGTGTGAGATTTCCTGGAACTTGAGATACGAATGGCAGTGAGCTACCATGTGAGTACTGAGAACTGAATGCCAGTCCTATCCAAGAACAAGAAGTCATTTTTCCCCTAATAATTAGTTTTTATTTTATGTGCATTGGTGTTATGGCTGCATGAATGTCAGATCCTGGAATTACGGAAAGTTGTAAGCTACCATGTGGGTGCTGGGAATTGAACCCAGTCCTCTAGAAAACAGCCAATGCTCTTAAACCACTGAGTCATCTCTCCATCTCCTAGAGCCTGACAACTTTGACATGTATCAACCAACAAACAAGCTTCTTTTTTCCCCTTAGTGTCTAAGGATTGAACTAAGGCCTCAATACAATGATTCTCCCTCCCACTGAGTGACATCCCCCATACCCTAATGAGTTAGAGACCAAACAGAGAATCAAAGAGCCACTTAAGGAACTTGGGGGGACTATAAAGCTCAGAGATAGGGTAATTCTTTGGTAAATGAATATACATTTCTTTCCTTTTCTGAGACAAGGTCTCAAGTAGCACAGGCTGGCCGTGAACTGATCCTCTTCCCACTGCCTCTTAAGAGCTAGGATTACAGGAACGTGCCCCCACCTAGCTGTACACTCCTTTTAAAAATAAAAAAGGCCCAAAGACATATCAGTATTTTAAAAGGATTTTAAATTTCTTTTTAATTATGTATATATGTATTTGTCTGTGTGAAGGTATATTCATGTAAACTTGGGTGTTTGAGGCCACTAAGTTGTCAGATGCCCAGGAGCTGGAATTATAGGTGGCTATAGCCAACCAACATGGGTGTTGGGAACAGATCAGTAAGCACTTTAAACCACTGAGCTATCTCTCCAGGTATCAGTATAATAATACCACAAATCCCAGGTACAAATAATAAAGAGTAGCTTGTAGTATAGACATTATAACCCTTAATGTGAAAAGGAGAAAGTGAATAGAACTCTTCTCTACAAGAGAAAAAGTGAACTCCAGGAAAGAGAATTTTTATCTATATCTCCTATTGTTGGTAAATTTTGAATCCAGGAATAAATACAAATCCTCAGAAAATTTCTAAGTCCAGAGCCCCTAAACTAAGAATTCAGATTTCCAATTCACTGGAGACCAACAACCCAATTAACACTTTAGCTTTCATAACTCTTCACAGGAAGACCATGTGCCTTGATCTGCTCCAGAAAGGCCAAATTCATACTTGTAGTCCCAGCTTAATTATTGAAAGCAGCTCTCATTAATTTATCTCATCAGTGTTCACCTTTATCAAACCTTAGTAGAGCCTGGAACTCAGATTTCAAAAATGTTTTACCTCTAGCATCCTTAACTGCACAATTTCCTTTCAAGAACAAGTCTACCTATAACTCTTCTATTTGTCCTTAGTAATTACATACATTTTTTTGCCTTCAATATGAATTCTAAATCTCCAATCGAATTGTGTAGTCACTCTTGCCTCAGTTAATGCCTAATGATGTGGAGCTAAACATAGCCATTTCAATCATTACCCTACGTCACCACCCTAGACTTCATTGATCTTCAGCACTAGATAGTTCCTACTGGTTAAATACACTATGTCTACCACGGCACTGTGTCATACATAGACACTTACTCCACTCCCCAAAACTAGCCTCCTTCATTACAGCACAAAAGGACACAAGTTTGAGTTTAGTCAGATACCAGGTATCAATTCAGGGTTGCCTTTTAATGAACAGGTGACCTAAATTAAATATATGCTACTTATTCTTTCTTTGTAAAAAAGACAGATGCATAACCATGTAAAACTGGTATTTAGACATAATAGAAACAAAGTGACAGTCCTACAAAAATTTTCATACTCCATCAATTCTAAGGCTCCTATTTTAATACTTTTAGAGTAGAGATGTGTTTTACAAGATCACAGTAAGTGGCAGCAGAGGCAAGGACAAAAAACTTGTGTATATGAAAACCCTGTGCTGCTAAGCATAGCATTTATCTGTAATCCTGAGGCAGGAGGATCATGAGTTCAAGGTCATTTTCTAGTGTATGGCAAGACTTTTCCTAAAAAATCCAAAAAAGAGTTCTGTTAGAATTCAGAAGGCTAGAATTTAATTGGTAAGGAGTTCAAAGTCTTAAAACCCTATGATCTTTGCACCTATCCCACAGTACCACTAATGAGGTAAGTCCAGCAGAATGGCTTACAGTTACAGTGTCAGATATGGGACTTCACCCATCAAACAGTGAAGTTCTATTTTTAAACTGTAATATATGCTCTGGACTAGTGACAAACTGCTATTTCTCTACTGAAGGGTAGAAATCAGAGTGTTCCTTTCACTATTATACATAAGACTGTAGTCAATTGTTTTGCTTCCACCTTAACATTTGGTCAGCAAATTTATGGTTTTGGTTACCATAGAATGCAGCACACTTTGAAATTGAGATTGTCACCCAACCACTTTGAGCTGTTCAAGCAAATGAAGCAGCTGAAGAGAATTTCACAGTAAGGACTCAGCTGAATGATCCCTAGTACTATAAGAAAGCCTGGTGGCTCTGAAAAATGAGCAAGAGATTATGTCTTTGGAAATCAGATGGTGTAGACACATTTCAAAAATCCTAAGTGCTCAAGTGAGGTACTTTGTTTTTAATTCTAATACTTCGTAAAGTTAAAAAAAAGTGCACTTGGTCAGATACTACCACATTGGAAAATGGTCAATTTCCTGTAATATTTCTGGCTCCTCTCAATTTGTACAATTATCCTGATGTAAACTATCAGCTAATGTATAACACACAATACTAAAAGGGATGAAGGATGACTCAGTGGTGAAGAGCACTGGCTGCTCTTCCAGAGAACCTGAGATCGACTCCCTGCAAACACACAAGGGTTCACAACTATTTATAACTCCAGTTCAAGGGCACTTAATGCCCTCTGCAGGCACTAGGCACAGACATGATGTATAGACATGCATGCAGACAAAACTCCTATTTACATTAAAGAAATAAGAGGGAGGGGAGAGGGAGGGAGGGAGGGAGGGAAAAGCTCTTATGTGATGCCAGGTGTGATGATGTGTGCTTTTGATCCCAGGACTCAAGATGCAGAAGCAATGATCTCTGAGTAAGAGGGCAGCAAGTTCCAGGGTCTACTGCTTAAAAAAAAAAAGGTGAAGGGGGGGTTGGTAAGGGACGAGATCTGGGAAGATGGCTCAGTTGATAAAGTACAAGCATGACAACCTAAGTTTAGATCACCAGTGCTCATGTAAAAGTGGGGGTGTGGTGGCTCACAACTATAATCCAAGTAAGGAAAGGTGGGAGAACTGGTAAAGACAAGAGTATCTCAAGGGCTTGCCATTCCAGAAAAAAAAAAAAAAAAGATGAGCCCCAAGTTCAGTAAAAGACCCTGTGTCAATAAACAAAGTGGAGATGGGATGAGGAAGATACTTAAGAGTGATCTCTGGCCTCCACTCTAGTGTGCATACAGGCATTTAAAGTAGAAAATGAATGAAAACAACAAACATTAACAAGGGTAATTTGGACAGAGAAATGGAATAGATATTAAACTGCCAATCAACATTAAGCAAGTGAGGGTGGGGATAAGGAAGAAACATTTAAAGAGACAGCAATTAAATGTTTCTCACAGCATTCAAACACAGAAGCAGGGGGATCTCTGAGTTCAAAGACAGCCTGGTCTACACAGCAAGTTCTAGGAGTCAGGAGACAGAGAGAAATCCTATTCAAAGCATACACATACACGCATGCAGACACTCACATAGACAAATAATAACAAAAGATAAGCTATAGATACAATAACTGAACATCCCAAGCAAACTAAATGCAAATAAAAAATCTTAAAAACTACCACAAAACAAAGGTCTCTTTCTTCTCCTGATCTTGTCTTTCTTTTTGCTGCATGTAGCCCAGGCTAGCCTCAAAGCCAAGCTTCTCCAGTTTCTGTTTCCTGAGTGCTGGAATTACCAACATGTCCTATCACACTTGGCTGTAACTGCTCTCACTCAAGTAATATGCTACCCCAAATATTCTGCTAAATAACAACATTAAGTAATACCAGTTTGCAAATGAACAGAAAAGTAATAAAGTCATATAAAGATTTCATTTTTGAAGACTCAGAAGTCCAACTGGGATCACATCTACTATACAAATAATAATAATTGGGTCGGAGAGATAGCTCAGTGGTTAAGAGCACTGGCTGCTCTTCCAGAGGTCCTGAGTTCAATTCTCAGCAACCACAGGGTGGCTCACAGCCATCTGTAATGAGATCTGATGCCCTCTTCTGGCCTGCAGGCACACATGGAAGGAATGTTGTATACACAATAAATAAATCTTAAAAAAAAAATGATTACTTCTGGAATGCAATACACCAGTGAAAAACAGGCAAGTCTTTATTTGACGCCCGCTTAATAAAAAGGGAAACTAAAAATGACACATCCCAACACACTAGTCATATACCACTAGGCTAAGGCAGGAGGCTTGTGCTCAAAGGTTAAAGCCAGCTTGTGCTACAATATCAGACCCTATGTTAAATCTCTTTGGCAAAATGTGCAGAACTGCCACTTCAACTTCTCTTTTAAGTGCTAATGTGCTGTACTTGTAGCCTGAGAAGGAACAGGATAGCATGAAAAACAATTGGAGACCCAGAGTTTCTGCCTTCACAAATAAATAACTTGAAGACTACTTTCATTAAATAACATTTTTTAAAATCACTAATAAAATTGTACTTGATAATTGTGAGTTCTGGGCCATCCTGTGCTATGTAACCATTACAACAATAACAATAATAGCACCTTTTAAGTAGTATGTTTTGAGAAAAGAAAATGACACTTAACAAAAAGTCCTCAGGGAAGCAGAGGCAGGCGGATCTCACTGAGTTCAAGACCAACTTGGTTTACAGAATGAGTTCCAGGACAGCTAGAACCACACAGAGAAACCCTATCTCGGGAAAAACAAAACTCACTTATTTTATATCAAGTTTATTTTATATCAGGGGGAGAGGTTGGAGAGATGGTTTCACCTCTTCCAGAGAACCTATGTTCCATTCCAAGCAACCACTGGGCAGCTAACAACTGTCTGTAACCCAGTTGCAGGGGATACAACACCCTCTTCTGACCACAGGCACTGCATGAACATGATACAAATACACATATGCAGACAATACACTGTTACACAGAAATTAAAAATATAGAACAAAGGAGGGCTGAAAAGATGGTTCATGGCTAAAACCATGTATTAATCCGGTAGAGGCCCTAAGCTCAGTGGCCAAAATGCATGTGGCTCACAACCACCTGTAACTCCAGCTCCAGGGGGATACACTTCTGGTCTCTGAAGGCACCTGTACACATATGAAGGCACATGCAATCATGTGCACTTCATGGATGATCAATGACACACTTGCACACAATACCAGGTGTCATTTAAGAGCTCAAAAACTTAACAACCAATCTAGTTTACAGCATGCTGTTCATCATGAGTATTTAAAATCCTTTGGGAGAGGGGTTAGAGAGGGGCCTCATCAGTTACAAACACTTCCTGACCTGGGTTTGGTTTCCAGAACCCATATGGTCACTCAAACCATCAGTAACTCCAGTTCCACACTCTAGCTTCTATAGGTACCAGGAAAACATGTGGTACACATATTTATGTCCAAGCTAACCATTCATGCACATAAATAAAAATTTTAAATCTTTTAAAAATAAAAATCTGCTAATATCCATTTAAAATGAGTAAATTGGCACTTAAATGCTCACTTTGGCCACATAAGCTAAACCTACAAAGTATTACAAGGCCAATTTAGGGCTGGAAAAATGATTCAGTAGTAGGTAAAGGCACTTGCTATCAGGACTAACCATATGAGTACAATCCCTGGACTCATATTAGGTAAAAATAGATAACTGACTCCTTCAAGTTGTTCTCTGACTTCCACATGTGCACCATGGCTCGTGTGCACACAAACAAGTACAATAAATAAATGTAAGTTTTAGAACTGGGTGATAAACCCCACTTAGAGTCAAAAATAATATAAACAATATGTAAGTATAGAGTGTTCAGGTTTTAGTATGTTAAGAAATAAAGTGGAGACAGTAGGAGGTGGTGGAACATGGCTTACATGTCTTTAATCCCAGCACTTGGGAGGCAAAGACAGGTGGATGTGAATTCGAGGTCAGAATGAGTTCCAGACAGAAACAACTGAGAGATAACTCAGAAGAGCACTTGCTACCTTGCTGTTCTTCAAGGATAAAAGTTTGGTTCCCAGTACCCTTATCAGGCAACTCCTAACAACCTTTAACTCCAGCTCCAGAGAATCCAAATTTCTCTTTTAGCCTCTATGGGCACTCACATATAAGTGCATATGCTCAAACACACACACACACACACACACACACACACAAACTGAAGCTGGCATGGCAGTCTACACCTATAACAGCAGAGATTGGAAGACTGAGGACTGGAAGGGTGTCACTAGCCAGGCAATCTTGCTATTTGGTGATCTCCATATTCAGTGAAAAAATTATGTCTCAAAGGAAAGGAGAAAAAGAGAGGGAGGGAGGGAAACGGACAGAGGCAGAGAGAGAGGGAGGGAAGAAATGAGGGGTGATAGAGGAAGACACCCAACAGTAACTGACTCCTGGCCTCCATATGCAGATATACATTTATGTACATTTATGGACATATACAAGTATAAAGATACAGAAACACAGGTATACAAATACCACCAGCCACAGGTTTCTATGGCTATGGTAAACGCCATGACTAAAAGCATCTTGGGGATAAAAAGGTTTATTTCATCTTAGAGTTTACAGTCTATCATCAAGGAAAGTCAGGGCAAGAACAAGGTGGGAGCCTGGAGGCAGAAACTGAAGCAGAGATCACAAAGGAGCCTACTGGCTTGCTCAGCCTGCTTTCTTATACTAACCAGGACTACCTGTCCAAAGATGAAATCACCCCTAGTGGGCTGGGCCCTCCCACATCAATCATCAAGAAAATACAGACTTGCCTACTGGCAATCTGATGGATGCATTTTCCAAAGTTAGGTTCCCCTTTCCAGATAACTCTAGTCTGTGTTAAACAGATAAAAAAAAAAAAACCAGCACCAAAAAAAGTCGATGCAAACATATACACAAAAAGAGTGAACAGCAGCAGTAATGCCTGTGATTCTAGCACTTAGAAGGTGGAGACAGGAGGATCAGAGAAGCAGTTCAGGTTCATCCTAGGATAGTTACTTGGAGGCCAGCCTCAGCAGCATGATTCTGTCTCAAAATTTAAAAATTTAAAAAGAAAGACAGGAAGGTGGACATGACAGGTTTTAACTGTAATCCTAGCACTGAGGCAGAAACATAAGACAGCTCATGACTAGTCTAAGGCTGCATAATCAGACTATCTCCAATCATTAAATTTAAAAATAAAATAAAATGCTAGTGAAAGTTGGCTCTGTGGTTAAATTCCTTTGCCTGAATTCAATCTCTAGAACCAACACAGTATTAAAAAAGAAGAAACTCCTCCCATAAGGTGTCTTCTGAACTCCACATATATGTACGCACACACACCCCCAAACACTAAATAAATTTAAAAAGTTATTTTAAAGGAGTAAATATAAATGAGGCCAATAAAAATTAAATAAGGCAAAAATAGGAATATGTCAAACTCTATTACAGAGCTACAGTACTGAAAACAGCCTGGTACTGGCATAAGAACAGACAGGAGGACCAATGGAGCCAAACAGAAGACCCGGATATCAATACACACATCTTACACCTGATCTTTGATAAAGAAGCAAAAAATATCAAATGGAAAAAAGATAGCATATT
>LOEQ01002499.1:211721-226840 GCA_001685075.1 Bramus lutescens
TTTTTTAGTTTTTTGAGGCAGAGTTTTTCTGTACAGCATTGGCTGATTGACTGTACTGGAATTTGCTCTGTAGACCAGGCTGGCCTCAAACTCAAAGAGATCCATATTCCTCTGCCCCCCCCCAAGTGCTGAGATTAAAGCCATGTGCCACCATTGCCGAACCAAGAGTATTCTTTTTTAGACTTATTTAATTTTATTTGGATGAGTGTTTTGTCTGCGTGTATGTATGTGTACCATATGTGTACCTGAGTGTCATATTCCCTGGAACTGGAGTTACAGACAGTTGTGGGTAACAGGAACCAAAACTGGGTCCTCTACAAGAGCAGAAATCCTCTCAAACACTGAGCCATCATCTCTCTAGCTCAAGGAATGAAGATATTCTAAGGAAACACTGTATCTTTCCCTTTGACTATTAGACTGTTAAACAAATATTCCCCAAAATAATTGGGACTTCTCCAGGAATCTCATGCTGGAAGAAGGAAAAGGCTCTGAAGCCTGGTGACATCCATAGGAGAAATGTGTCTGGCAGGAAGATTTCAGGATGACAACTTATCAGGTCTCTTTGCAGTGGAGACCGGAGCCATGATGGTGAATGAGGCCAGCCAAACCTTGGGCAGCACAGCTAAATCACACTTCTTGCCCTCCATGCCCTCCATTTAAATCTAAATCTGGTCTAGAGAGAGAACTCAGTGGGTAATGGCACTCACCAAGCCTGACAACCTGAGTCAATCACAAATGGTAGATGGGGTGAACCAGCCCCCAAAGTTATATTCTGACCTCGACATGCATGTTCTGGCACGAATGTAGCAATAATAATAATAATAATAATAATAATAATTATAGCCAGGCCATGGTAGCACACACCTTTCGTCCAGCACTCAGGAGGCAGAGGCAGGCAGATCTCTGTGAGTTCGAGGACAGCCTGGTCTACAGAACAAGTTCCAGGATAGGCTCCAAAGATACACAGAGAAACCCTGTCCAGAAAAAACAAACAATAATAGTAATAAGCCTGTCACGATTGGATTAGGGATGTAGCTCAATGGGTAGATCATTTGCCTTGGGTTCCATATCGAGCATTACATTAACAGGTGAAGTGGTGCATGCTTCTAATACCAGTGCAGGGAAGGTAGAGGATCAGAAGTTCAAGGTCTTCTATAGCTATAGATCTAGTGGAGGCCAGCCTGTGTTACATGAGACTCTGCCTCAAAAATAAATTGATTAATTAAAACAAAATAAACCTAAACCTCATGCCAGGCCCACAAAGAACACCCAAAGTATGGTGTTCACTGAATACATTCTCCTTTTCTGCTTTTCCCTATTGTTTTGCCCATTTAATTGATCTATTCAGGATGGGTGGTTATTTTAGGATTTCTGTTGTTGTGATAAAACAGCATGGCCAAAGCCATGTGTGGTGGTGCACACACACCTTTAATCCTAGCACTTGGGAGACAGAGGCAGGTGGATCTTTGGGGTCTCTGTGAGTTCGAGGCCAGCCTGGTCTATATAGAGAGTTTTAGTCAGAGCTAAATATGACCCTGTCTTAAAAAAATAAGCAAACAAAAACAAAACAAAATGAAATGACCAAAATCAACTTGTGGAGGAAAGGATTTATTTCATTTTACATCTTGCAATCCATCACCCAGGAAAGTTAAAGCAGAAACACAAGCCAAGAACTAAAGTAGACATTCGGGANGAGGCAGAGGCAGGTGGATCTCTGTGAGTTCGAGGCTAGCCTGGTCTACAAGAGTTAGTTCCAGGATAGGATCCAAAGCTCCAGAGAAGCCTTGTCTCGAAAAACAACAAAAACAAAACAAAACAAAATAAACAAACAAAAAGAACTAAAGCAGAACCATGGAGGAAGGCTACTTATAGGCTTGTTCCTCAGGACTTCCTTAGCCTATCTTCTTATACACCCCAGGACCACCTGCCCAGGGGTGGTACCCCCCACAATGGTTTGGGTCTTCCTACACCAATCACTTATTAAGAAACTGTACCACAGACCAACTTGGTGGAGGCATTTTCTTATCAGAGGTTCCCTCTTCCCAATGAATCTAGTTGTGTAAAGTTGACTTAAAAGTAGCCAGCATAGTGGCTAAGCCTTGCTAGCTCTGACATTAACTCTGGTAACATTATTCCTTTTCACTGGGAGGAATCAGAAGACATACTGAAAAGGACCAAACTTCACATGACTGTAAATTCAAAAATGGCTTTCCCCCACCCCAGCCTTTAAGCTGCCTCTGAGTCTTCCGCTGAGTGGAAAAGTACTGGGTTCACCCTGAGCGTCTGTTGCTACCCAGATAAGAGACAAAGAAGGGAAATCCTATCACCCTGCAAGCAGCTTCTTGGAACCAGCCCAGCAGCTGCCCTGCGACTGATGACTTCTAGGAAGCAGCTGCTAGCTTTGTCCAACCTCATACAGATTTAAACCTCTAGCAATGGAAGGCCAATCGCCTTAGTGTCTTGGCTCCTTCCTGTCTAGGAGAGGGAACACCTATCTTCGCTTATGAAATCTTTGCTTCATGTGATCTCAGCCTAAGTTTCCAAGTTCTAAGTTTTTGACAAGTTGAGTTCTTGGAGGATTACGTTTGTGCAGGAGAAGCCTGAGCGTCTCCGAAGAGATCTGGGATCACTCTTCTCGCAGGCCGGACCTTGTTTCAGGAACTGTAAGCACACAATTCAATTAGAAAAACCAAGTGCAGTGGGAGTCACTGGCTGCCAGGGAGACAGAGGCCAAGCAGCGGCCCTGGCTCACCAAAGGTGAGGTGGGTTGAGCTACTATAGACAAACAGCAGAGTCAAATCAGCAATCAAAATAGTCTGCTGTCCGCAAGAATGGCTGTTACGAGGGCCAGAAGACACTGCATACTGGTGAGGATGTGGATGTTTAAGAGCACCATCGGCGGGAATGGAAATTAAATCAGTACTGTCATATGGAAAACAGCATGGGAGTTCTTCAAAACATTAAAAATAGAAGTACCATTTAATCCTACAATCCTACTACTGGATGTATATCCAAAGGAAAAGAAATCACAATGCTGAACCATCTACACCCCGGTGTTCAGGGTGACACCACTCAGGATAGCAGAGAGCTGCAAACAGAAGGACTGATGAGGGGAGAGAGAAAAACGCCTCACACAGAACAAATTACTGTGTCGCTGTGCAAACGATGCAGTCCAGTTATATGTAACAACTTAGGTATACTACGTTTCATTTTTTTAAATTTGCATTTTTAAAATTTAACTTATTTGCGTTAGTGTTTTGCCTGCACGCACGTTTGTGCGAGGGTGTCAGGTCTTGGAGTTACTGACAGTTGTCAACTGCCATGTGGATGCTGAGAAATGAACTCGGGTCCTCTGGAAGAACAGTCAGTGCTCTTAACCTCTGAGCCATCTCTCCAGCCCCAGGCCTTTTTTTTTTCTTAATGTATAAGGATTTTGAAATTTTCATTAATTTTGTTTCTTGAGTAAGAGTTTTTTATATAACTCAGGCTGCTTCCAAATTATGATCCTCCTGCCTCAGCCTCCCAAGTTGCTGGGATTATAGGCATGTGCCACCACTACTGATAACTTCATATTTTTACAAAAAAAGAAATGACAGCTAGGATCACTTACTAAGTGACTTAAACAGCTGTAAACTTAGACTAGCCTCCCACCAAAGACAAGGGACCCCTATTTAGCATTACCCTTATGATTGGCAATACTACAAAGTCCATGCATGTGGGGAGAAGTAGTATTTAGGATACATTTATTTAGGATTTAATGGAGTGTGTCTGTGTAGTTTACATTCCTGATGACATTATAATTTATCCCAGCATAAGAATGGCTTCCAGGAACTATACCATAGCAACTCACTAGTAAACATTCACGGACAATGCTAAGACCTTGGGTTTGAGCTCTCCAGCACTGCAGATACAAAACAGAACAATACATAGTATTTAAGCTTTATTACTCCCCAAGAGATTTTGAAACATACAAATTATTCTGTAGGCCATGTTATTGTTACTATTATTATTATTATCATTATTTTGAGACAGATTCTCTCCTGACTGGCCTGGAACTAGACCAGGTTAGCATCAAACTCACACAGATCTACCTGACTCTGCCTCCTAAATGCTGGGATTAAAGGTGTGTACGATTATGCCTGGCTGGCTTTCTTTTTTTATTTTAAAAGATATTTTATCTTTTTTTTTTCTTGTTTTTTTGAGACAGGCTTTCGCTGTAGTTTTAGAGCCTGTCCTGGAACTAGTTCTTGTAGACCAGTCTGGCCTTGAACTCACAGAGATCTGCTTGCCTCTGCCTCCTGAGTGCTGGGATTAAAGGCATGTGCCACCACCACCCGGCTGATATTTTATCTTATTATTTGTGTGTCTGTGTATGTGTGTGTGTACAAGTACCCACAGTGGCCCACAGAGGTCAGAATCTGGCATCAGATCATTTGGAGCTGGAGTTAAAGGCATTTATGAGCTGCCCAGTACTGTGGAACAATCTTTTTGTAGACTGTGAATATTTGTTGTTCTCATTATTGGTTTAATAAAAGAGGAGCGGAGGAGAGGAGGGAGGGGGAACTTGGATTGACATGTAAGTAAATAGATAAATAAATAGATAGATAAATAGATAGATAGACAAATAAATAAATAAATAGAGGGATGGAGAAATGGCTCAGAGGTTAAGAGCACTGACTGCTGTTCCAGAGGTCCTGAGTTCAATTCCCAGCAAACACATGGTGACTCACAACCATCTGTAATGAGATCTGGTGCTCTCTTCTGGCCTGCAGACAGAACACTGCATGCACAATAAATAATCTTTAGGAAAGAAAGGAGGAAAGAAAGAAAGGAGGAAAAAATAAAAAAAGAAGGAAAAGAAAGTAAAAAAGGAAGAAGATTGACTGGCCAATAACTAAGCAGGAAGAGGTTAGGCGGGAGAGCCAAACTGAGAGGACACTGGGAAGAAGAAGGGCAGGGTTAGCAGGAGTTGCAGAGAAAGCAGGAGATGAACATGCCATGCTGAAAAGAAGGTACCACTGCTGGCAGAGTGTAGATAAGAAATATGGGTCACTTTAAGATATAAGAGCTAGTTAGTAACAAGCCTAAAGTATCTGCTGAGCATTTGTAATTAATAATAAGTCTCTGTGCGGTTATTTGGGAGTCAATTGGCAGGACAGAGCTGACTGCCCAAACACAGAGAAAGTCCACCAACAAATGACGCCCAGTGTAGGCCAATGTATATCCATATAAAACTTAAAAAAAGCTTAAGAAAAGATTCCAAACCTGCAGAAATAGGACCAAACATGGCTTCCTAGTCTCACAATCTTATACAGCAACAGTACAGAGACGCATCTCCCAGAAGAAGCTTGTGAGATGGAGCCAGCTGCCAGCCACCATGCTCCAGCACATGCACTAATCTGAGCCGTGCCAATGGCTGACATAGTAGTTTAAGACTCAGCTCATGTGATCAGAGAACAATACAGACGCTCAGTAAGGACAGATCCAGGTGGAAGAGATCTCTAAACAGGTTGTAGTGTGTTTAAAAACATACATAAGCTTCAGAAGGAAAAGAGAAAGTCATAGAAAAAATAATTTAAAAATAATAAAGCCCTCTAAAAAAGAAATAAAGTAATATAAAAGAAAAAATGCACATAAAGATGAAAAATACACGGGGAGTCTGGATCCTGTATATTATCGTGTTGTCTTTAAATTTTTTGATTGTTGATGAATGAGCAACAACTGCTAAGACACATTGGATTATGGAGGCTTCTGGATTAAGTCAACCTATATATATATATATATATATTTTAAATGTCTTGATTTCAAAATGGAACTCAAAAGATAAGTTACTCTGGAGGAAAAATTGTGCTTTTATTTCTACAGGAAGTGAGAGGCTGTGCTTTCATCCTAGCTTGATATGGTTGATATGTTTGATGGACTAAGACTCCATTCCTAAAAATCCTGGCTACAGACATATAGTAATAAACCCAGAAAAACTATAAAACACATAATGTATATTTAACCTGCTCAAACATAAAGCAAAAAAAACCACAATCTTTGGCTAACTTGTATACAACGCACAATATTAATATAGATATGCATGTTATCTTTAAAGTTTATGTATTTTCAGAACAAGAGGACCAGAAACCAATGAAAATGATGGCCCAGGTGAGCAAGCCTCTCAAAGTGCCTCTGTTACAGTCTCCCCAAAATTCTGCTTCCAGAATATTTTCAAGGTTGCTGACTGTGGGGGTTCAGCTTCATAGACTATGCAAGCCAAAACTTAATCATTATCATGATTTCCTCAAGGTTCCCCCCAAGATGCTGATGTCTCCAAGCAACAGGAAGCAGTCCAGAAAAGCAATGCCCCCACATTCACAAAACATGGGCTATAGATGTTTATAATAATTTAGTGGGGATTGTTTGCAAATTGTTACTGGTCATGGTCAAGAAAAATACTGTTCAAAGGAGGTTAGACTCAGGGATCTCTTTCTGAAAAGAAAAAAATGGGGTGATATAGGAATGAGAGGAAAAAAGGGTAGATTATTGAATCCACTTTAAACTTAAAAGCGATTATTAATCTCAAAATATTTTACATTGTTATGGATTTTAGTTTATTGATGCAAATATAAAGCTATTTTGTTAAACTGTATGTATGTTTCTACTCTGTTTGGGGTATTGTGCTTATGCAGCTCATTTAAAAATATAATGTACAGTTAAAAAATACAGGTAGTAGTCATCTATAATAATTAAACTTGTAGTCATATTAGGTATGTTTTCAAGGTTAAACATAAATATTTAGATAGACAATCTTTAAACACTTCAAAGATCTACAGAATATGACATTTAAAATGTTTTAATATAAGGCTTTTCTTGACAGTGAGACACATCAGCTCCTGGTAGTATCAATTCACTTCAGAGACAAAACTCCATATGGAGTTTGCTTTCTTTATGGCAAAAGCTAGCCACTGGGCAAAAATTGCCTCAATTGCTGACAGTATACTGACCAACCTGAACCAGCAGGATGAAAAAGAAAGTGACTTTCAAACATTGCCAAGACAAGTTAGGATAGTCCTTCAAAATTCTCTGCTTGTCAGAAATATGTCAGATATACCAGGCTTATAGGCCAAAGATGAATGCCCCAACATTACAAAAGAACTTTAGGTGACTGTCCAGGCAGCCAGATGTCCCCATTATTAGGTACTATTATAGTCTTCTGTGGTCTTTAAAGGAGTTAAAGATTAAATAATTAAAGTTAGAGTTTTCCTTAGTAATGATAAAAATAAATTAGGTGTAAAACTTTAGACTCACCAAAATAAGACAGATAATAGAGTATTTTCTCTAAATTTGCCGAATACAAATGAACTGGATATTATAACTATAATTCTTTTGGGGGGGTGATTTTCAAGACAGGGTTTCTCTGTCCTGGAATGAGCTCTGTAGAGCAGGCTGGCCTCAAATTCATAGAGATCTGCTTGCCTCTGCCTCCTGAGTGCTAGGATTAAAGGTGTGCACCACCACCTCCCACCTTTATAATTCCTACTTGATAACAGGTTTTTTGTATATAATTTTACTATGTTAAAGTTAAAACTTTCCTTTTTTAATTAGACAAAAAGGGGAAATGCTATGGAACAATTTTTTATACATTGTGAATATTTGTTGTTCTCATGGATTTTAATAAAAGACTTACTGGCCAATAGCTAGGCAGGAAGAGGTTAGGTGGGAGAGTCAAACAGAGGATATTGTTGAGAAGAGAGGTGGGGTCATCAGGAGTCATCAGCATGATGCAGACAAAGCAGAAAATGAATAAACCATGCTGAAAAAAGGTACTGCCATGTGGTAGAGTGTAGATAAGAAATATGTTTTAATTTGAGATGTAAGAACTAGTTACTAAGAAGGCTAAGCTATCGGTTGAGCATTTATAATTAATAATAAGTCTCTGTATGGTTATTTGGGAGCAGGCTGGCAGGACAGAGCTGACTGCCAGGACACAGTGAAAGTGCACCAACACCCCAGTGTGGGTGCTTAGGTTCAAACTCTGGTTCTGATAAAGCAGTAAGTGCTCTTCACTGCTTGAGCATCTTTCTGTCCCTGTGTCGGGCTTCTTTTTCTCAATGTAACATTTTCATGTTGTTTTCTGTTGTCAAGGCTGAGCATGGAAATTTTGTATCTTATACATGAAGGAAACTTGATGGGAGGGGGTACCAAATTTGACAGCAATCCTAAAAGTTTATCTGATGTTACTAAAACAAACTGAAGTGTCATTATAAATTTTGTGAAGCTAGCAATAAAGGGAGAAAAACCACCAAAAATATAAAGATTAGAGACTGGGTTATCTCTAAGAGAAATAATATGAAATCATTTTCATTTTAAAGGGTGATTAATTTTGAAAAAATTATAGCAATATACAGTGACCCATTTCAGTTATTCATTTATCCCACAGGCATCTATCCTTTGCTGACTGTACTTTGAACTGAGGCTGGTAACAGGGCAGTAAATAGGTGTAAGTTATCTGTGACAGCATAGTGTTCTCAGCATAAGATGGATCAGGCCTCTAACATACATTATCTGAATCGACAGCTACTTTTCTTAATGCAGTTATGAAATATCTGACACAAGCTATTTAAATAAGAAAGTAGGGCTGGAGAGGTGGTGGCTCAGTGGCTAAGAACACCTACTGCTCTTCCAGAGAACCTGAGTTCATTTCCCAGCATCCACATCAGGTGGTTCACAACCACCTAGAGCTCCAGCTCCAGGGGGATCCAACACCACTGGTCTCTATGGGCCTATGTACTCATATGCATACTTAGACAATACACATAATTAAAAAATAATAATTAAAAAAAGAAAGAAAGAGGAAAGAGTTTCTTTTTGGCTCATGGTCAACTGGTGCAATCCACCATGCCAGGGACTGAGTGAAGACAGGCGTGTGAGGCGGCTGGTCACATTTCTTCCTTAGCCAGGAATAGTGACAAATACAGATGCTCAGCTCGCTTTCACTGTATTTTACTTTATTATTCAGTATAGGACACATCTAGGTTGGAGAGATGGCTCATTAGTTAAGAGCACTTGCTCTTCAGTCTTAAAAACCAGAAACATCTAAAGGCAGGCACCCAGGGCTTAGCAGAAGAAGGACTGTTTCATAGAGTCTGCCTTCCTTCTCCTCATGATCCAAGATGGCTTCTCGGCCTCCGTCGTCATATTCCCATTCCATCCAACAGAAAGGACAAAGAAACACTTCAACAAAGAACACTTTATGGAGAGTTGGAGAGATGACTCAGTGGTTGAGAGCACTGGCTGCTTTTCCAGAGGACCCAGGTTCAATTCTTAGCACCCACATGGCAGCTCACGACTGTAACTCCAGTTACAGGTTTTCTGACACCCTCACACAGACATATGTGCAAGCAAAACATCAATGCACATAAAATAATAAAAAGAGACACTTTGTGGATGTTGTTCATATTTATTTTCCTTACAACAGACTGTCTGGACGAATTCAGACATTATGGTACTCAGTTACAAAGCAGGAGGGGGAGGACTGAAAAAATATAGTGTTTATTCTCTGCAACTACATGTCCAAATGAAATCACTTCATTTTTTTTTAGGTAGGAGCAAGTCTTGATGTGTTACTGAAGTCCTTGCACTCTAAGAAATTTTACTTAAACCGAGTGCATAAAAGTCAGCTGTGCAAAGCAGGAAGAGAGACCATTCCAGGCAGAGAAGACACCATACAAAGGTATGGTGAGTTATATACAATCGGATTATTATAAAGAGAAGGCTATGAGCCAGGTGCAGTGGTGTGCACTGTAATCCCAGAGCTCAGGAGATTGACACGGTGACCGCTGCCACCAGATTGGGCAACATTATCTCAGAACACAACACAGAAACCAAAACAAATGATAGAGAAGATTATAGATACAGTGATAGAAAGCAAAAATAAATGGAGAAAGATGAATTAGTACAGTGATGTATGAAAAATGTGGGGAAATGAGGTTGATTCATGGTTTTTGCTGTGTTTGTTCTGGCTCTTTGAGACAGAGTCTTTCTATACAGCCTGGCTGGCCTCTAATTTACAGAGACCCATCTGCATCCTCCTCCTGTGTGCTGGGATTAAGGGCTTGTGTCACCATGTCTGACAGCTGAATAATGATATCTTGAAGGGACGTGGTACCCGTAGAAACAGTAAGTAGATAGATTACAAATGTAGTTAGAAAGCAGGATTGAGGTCAAATGAGAGGGCTCAGCAGTTAGTTACAGGCTCTTGCTTTGCAACCCTAATGCCCTGAGTTTGATTCCCCAAATGCACCTAAAGGGGGAGGAGAGAACCGACACCACAAAGCTGTCTAATAACACACACAAACAAAAACCTAATAACACACACGCACACACACCATTCACACACAATACTAATAAATTAAAAGCATAGAAAGAGAAATTTAGAGTTGAGGATGTAGCTTAGTTGGTAGAGTGTTTACCTAGCATACATAAAATCTCAAATTGGATTCTAGCACCATAACAACCAAGTATGATGGCACAAACCTATAATCCCAGCACTCAAGAAGTGAAGGCAGGTTCAGAAGTTCAAGGTCATTGTCTGCCACACAGTCACTCTAAAGACCAGCTTGTGAAGTCCCCCATCCCAAATAAAAGCAAAGCAAGGCTTACAAGAGGGACACAGAAGAAAGCATTAGGAAGTAGAAGCCGAGGAGCTGGCATGAGCAGTTGATTTTGTGAGGCTGCTGACCAAGGAACAGGACACGGGTGTGGCCTAGGTTTGCAAGGCTTAACAGAAGTACATGTTTGATAATATTAAGTTTTGAGATGTCCAAGTGTGTGGCCTTGGAGTGGAAGTGTTGAGATTGCTTTTCATATACTCAGTGTAGGACCCCAGCCTATGAGATGGTGCCATCCACATGGGAAAAGATACACATCAAGGTTTAGAATAGTGACTACCCCAAAGAAGAGAGAAGAAAGTGCTTAGATTTCCAGTAGATCCACAACTGAAAATAAGCATAGACAAATTAAGATTTATGAGAAAGACTACATCCTACTTGTACACTGAGGAGAGAAAATCTAATAAAGATGAGACCAGATATAGAAGATCTAATAGACGGTAAGGCTGGGAATGGAGAAGTAGGAAAATCATTAAGAGATAGGAATTAGTCCAAAGGCAAGGAGTCATCCAGTGTGAATAACTGCATAAGCAAAAGTGGAAAAAAAACAACTCACAATCAAGGCAAATAAATAGTAAAACACCAAATATACAAATAAGCATTGACCAAACCAAATACGACAATAGAATGTTGAATCACCTCTGCAGCAATTGGTCCAAGAGGGTTAAGATTTCTGCCAGTGATCTTGAGTCATCCATCCCCTCTCTCAATTCAAGTTCAAAGACAAGACCAAACTAAAATAAGCTCTCCGTGCCAACCATGTAAGATGGTTCACTTCTAGTCACCCTAGCTCCAGCATCCTCACATTCTCTGAATCTGATGTTTAATCCCACTACACCTAATGCTTTCTCTGCTCTCACTAGATAACTTCCTGTTCACCTTTCAGCCTCTACCAAAAGCAAGTGGTGACAACCAGATGCCATGTGCAGTAAATGGCCTCTGTTCTCATTCAAACAAGCTTCATTTACTACCAGATGAGAATGGTTGAATTCAGGTTTTGGAGGCAGACCTAGAGAGGACCCTTTGAGGAGATGCAGAGGTTTGTTTGAAGATGGACCAGGTCAAGAATTGAAATCAGGCCAGGCGGTGGTGGTGCACGCCTTTAATCCCAGCACTTGGGAGGCAGAGGCAGGTGAATCTCTGTGAGTTCGAGGCCAGCCTGGTCTACAGAGCAAGCTTCAAGACAACCAGGACCATCCCACAGAAAAACTCTGTCTCGAAAAACAAAACAAACAAACAAAAAACCCTGGAATCAGAAGTTGTGGGGTGGGAAGTAAATAGAATCAGAAAATTATGAAGGAAAGTATCTTTAAAAAGATTTCTGGATAGTAACTTTGACAAGAAACAGTTGTGAGATATTTATACACTGTGTGAAGGTGTATTGCTGTGATTGGTGTAATAGAAAGCTGAATGGTCAATAGCTAGGCAGGAAGTGTAAGTGGGATTTCCAGAGAGATAAAGGAAAGAGGAGGAGGAATCTAGGTGTGCGTGTGGAAGATGCCAGAGGACCCAGAGAGGGAATAGAAGGTGTAAGATGGAAGACAGGTAACACCATGTGATAGAGTATAGATCAATATAATTGGGTTAAGTTATAAGAGGTAGTTAGGAACAAGCCTAAACTATAAGCTGAGCTTTTGTAATTAATATGAAGTCTCTGTGTCATTATTTGGGAACTGGCTGGTAGGACAGAAAAGACTCATTACAAGAGACTCTCCTGAAATCCCAGCGTGCATAAGGCCAGCCAGTCCAACCTTACATAGAACGTTGTGAACCTGGGTTTTGGTGGCACACACCTGTAATCCCAATATTCAGGTGGCTGGATTTCAAATGTGAAGACAGTCTGGAATACAAAGTGAGTTCCAGATCACCATGGATACATGTGGACCCTGTTTAAAAAAAAAAAAAAGGAAGGTGCTGGAGAGATGGCTCAGTAGGTAAACACACGTGTTTTTTTGCAGAGGATCCTGGCGTAGCTTCCATTATTCACATGATGGTTCATGATAGTCCAAAACACCAGTTCCAGAGGATCCAACATCCACTTCTGACCTCTGTGGCATGCACATGGTGCACACACAAAACATTCATATACATAAAATAAAAATAAATACAAAACCAAATAAGTGTCAGGGACCAGCCTCGACAAAGATACCTCTTGCCAGGGTAGAGGCGTGAGGATTAGAAATATGGCAAAGAATATGAAGACTGAAAGAAGATAATAAAGTGGAGAAACATAGGATAATATCAGGAGGGAATTCCAGTGAGTGCTGAAATTTGCCCATGTTTAATTTCCAATTGCTTTAAATATCCCTGACCCCTAAAGGTAGGAGAAAGACAAAAAAAACCCCATGTATTAACATGATACAAGGAAATAAAAAGACCAGTTGAAGGTCATGGGCTACATCCATAGTTAAACATTCTGTTGCTAGAACAAAATAAGTCACGCTCACACCCTAGACCAAAACATTCTGTGGGTAAACCACTCCCTGGGTGGAATCCAAAACTTTATCTCCTTAAAGGAACTGGAACTTAGTTGGATCCATAGACTTTTGTTTGTGGTAGGAACGTACCTACTTTTCTATTCCTGGAGCACAATAACCTTGAGAAAGCAGAAACTCTCTGAAGTAGGTCTAGGTGGGACCTTTGTTTGAGGTAGAAGCACAATAACCTTGAAGGAACTAGAGGTAAGTTCCAACTCTCTGACCTTTGATCAATGGTAGAAATAGGTTCACATTTTTTGTGCCTCCACAAATAAGATGACCTCTCTCAAATGAGGATTATATCAGGTATTTAAAAATAACAGTTGGCTATTATGATTATTTTGTATATAATTTATTTTGCTTATATCTTATTAATTTCTGAGACAGGAGAGCCCAGGAGAAGATGACCTTGAATTTCTGATTGTCCTATTTCCACCTCTCACGTGCAGGCATGTTCTCCTACATTTGATTTTACATGTTGCTGGGATTTGAACCCAAGGCTTCCTGTGTGCTAGGCAAGCATCTTACCAACTGAACTACAGCACCAGCCCTTATTTATTTGAGACTGCATATCATGTAGTCCACTCTGGACTCAAACTTGCTGTGTACCTGAGGCTGATCTGATCCTCCTTTCTTTACCTCCTAGATGGTAGGACAGGTATGCACCACCATGCCTGATGTCTGTGGTACTAGAGATTAAACCCAGGGCTTTATATATGTCAGGCAATTGTTTTGCTAGTTAAATTACATCATCAGGGGCTAGAGAGATACCTCAGAAGTTAAGCGCACTGGCTGCTCTTCTAGAGGTCCTGAGTTCAATTCCCAGCAACCATAAGGTGGTTCACAACCATCTGTAATGAGATCAGCTGCCCTCTTCTGGTGTGCAGATGTACATACAGGCCAAGTACTCATATGCATAAAATAAATAAATTTTAGAAAGTTTTATCATCAGCTCCCTTAATTTTTTTTTTTGTGTGTGTGTGTGGCCTGGGCCACTGGGGCACACACCTTTAATCCCAGCACTCCAAAGGCAGAAACAAGCAAATCTCTGTGAGTTCGAGGCCAACCTGGTCCACAAGAGGTAGTTCCAGAATAGGCTCCAATGCCACAAAAAAACCTTGTCTTGAAAAACAAAAACAAACAAACAAAAACCAAAAAAACCTTTCCCTTGGTGGGTGAGAAGGGTTGCCGAGTAAAGACACGCACCACAACTTTAATGATCTGAGTTTGAGCATCAGGACTCACATGATAGGAGGAGAAAGCTGTCTTCTAAAAGTCGTCCTCTGACTCAGCACATGTACATACTAAACAAACAAATAAGTGTAAGGCAGACATTGTGGCGCTCACCTTTTATCCCAGCACTAGGCAGAGGCAGGCAGATCTCTGTGAGTTTGGTGCTAGTCTAGTTCAGAGTGAGTTCCAGGCCAGGCAGGGTTACATAGTGAATCCCTGTCTCAAAACAAGCAAACAAAAGCAAAAATAAATGTAAAAAGATTAGAATAACAACAACAAAAAGTTACCCCTAGCCAGGCAGTGGTGGTACACTCCTTTAATCCTAGCACTTGGGAGGCAGAGGCAGGCAGATCTCTGTGAGCTGGAGTCCAGCCTGGCCTACAAGAGCTAGTTCCAGGACAGGCTCCAAAGCTGCAGAGAAAAACAACAACAAAAACCCCAAAACAAACAAACAATACCCATCTCTGCCTTGATCAGTTTGGATATGTCTACAGTTTACTGTGACATGTATAGTCATAGAAGTTGGAATGCTCTACTATTCCAAAATAAGTACCATATCTTTGAAAATTCTTTTTCTCTCTTGGCTGACAGTTCTTCTTGTAATGGTTGTTCTGTCTCTTTAAGAGACAAGCTACGCCTACTCCCTCCCCCATCCGCTGAGGCAGGCTGATCTTCAGCTTCCGGCCTGAGCTCGCTCTCTTTGCTCTCTTTTCCATCTTCCTCTTGGAGAGGCAGCTTTGCTTCTGCCTCTCTC
>LOEQ01002499.1:255957-271284 GCA_001685075.1 Bramus lutescens
ACCAGGCTGGCCTCAAACTCAGAGATCCACCTGCCTCTGCCTCCCGAGTGCTAGTATTAGAGGCATACAGCAGCAGGCGAGCGGTGGTGGGGTATATGCCTTTAATTTCAGCACTCGGAAGGCAGAGGTAGGTGGATCTCTGTGAGTTCAAGACCAGCCTAGTCTACAAAGTGAGTTCCAGGACAGGCTCCAAAGCTATAGAGAAAACCCTGTCTTGAAAAACAAAAGTAAACAAACAAACAAAAAAACCAACCCAAACAGCAACAAAAAATGCACCACCACTACCCTGCTCTTATTTTGGATTTTTATTCCATTTAAAATTATAATTTGAGGGGCTGGAGGGATGGCTCAACGGTTAAGAGCATTGCCTGCTCTTCCAAAGGTCCTGAGTTCAATTCCCAGCAACCACATGGTGGCTCACAACCGTCTGTAATGAGGTCAGGTGCCCTCTTCTGGCCTTCAAGCATACACTCAGACAGAATATTGTATACATAATAAATAAATAAAATAAAAATAAATAAAATTATAATTTGAATGCTGGGCATGCTGGTACACACATGCCTTTAATCCCAGCACTTTGGAGACAGAGGCAGATCTCTGAGTCCCAGGCCCATCTAGAATAAGATTTGGGGCTACATAGTGAGACCTCCATGCCCCCCAAATTGCATAAAGATTATAATTTGGTATGAATGTGCCTTATAAAGTGTATCTAACGTATTTATTATGTTTTCCAGTGAGAAGACAGCTTTAGAGTTGCAGATGTCAACTGTGGCCTTCCTAAGCACATTGGTATTGTCGGTGCCAGCCAGACAGTAAGTACTATTAAAATCATAGTGATACATATTTTACACGTAAGTTTTCAAGCTTTCATGTACATATTTGAGTGATTAAAAGAAAAGACAAAGTAGGTTTGAGAAATTTTGTTACTAGAATATGTGTAAGGGCTGGCGTTGCTGTTGTGAAATAGTGTTGACTTCGACAGCTGCATTATGGCCCCAGTTTTTCCATTTAATGAGTGTTTTAGTGTCTCTTTCACTAAAATTTCACTTCTTGATCTTTCATATTTTATGAGTTCACAATTTCTTGCTTAAGCTTTGAGTAATGGGATTACAGGTATATGTCATCTAGTATGCTTGAAATCATCTTTTATCTTTTAGATGACATAATCTTAAAGAGTGTATTTGTTCTTGTTTTTGTTTTTGTTTTCTGAGACAGGGCCTCACTAATTAGATCCGGCTGTCTTGGAACTTGCTCTGTAGGTCAGGCTGGCCTTGAACTCTGGAAGGCTGGGACTAAAGGCGTGCACCACCCTGCCCAGTGAACTTCTGTGGCTCTGGCCTTTACCTCTCCAGTGCTGGGGTTGCATCACACCCAGTGCTATATAGTGCTAGGCACCAGACCCAGAGTCTTGTGCATGCTCGGTGAGGACTCTCGGCTGAGCTCCATCCTTAGTCCCAGGACCTTAGCTCTTCAAAATCATTTTAAAAGGGGGCATTGAGAGTCTGATATAGGATGATGTAAATTCAAGGCCAGCTTAGTCTACATAATGAGTTCAAGACTAACCTACATAGTGAGACCCTCTGACACACAAAGATAATCCGATTCAAATTGAATATTAAGGTAGAAGTTTTGGGTGCATATATATGCAATTTGTGTTTATAGTGTTATTAATAACTGGTTTTGTTTTTTTGATTTTTGAGACAGGGTTTCTTTGTGTAACAGCTCTGGTTGTCCTCGAATTTGCTTTGTAGACCAGACTGACCTTAGAACTCACAGAGCTCCTTCCCCTCTGCCTCCCGAGGACTGGGATTAAAGGCGTGGGCCATCACCACCCAACAATTGTTTATTTGAAAAAGCCGATCTTTTCACGTTTTCCCATACCACATCAAACCTTATCTATCCCTATTTTCTGTATCTTTCTAGAATATATTCTCTTATTTAAGACAGCTGTTTGCAAAGAAACTACAACTTGCTTAAATTCATGTCTTTTAAAGGCTCTCATGAAGAAAGAAGACAAGATGTACAAGATTGGATGCTGAATTAGCAAAATATAAGTCACTTATAGTACAATAAATGAGACTGATGTAAAGTGAATACATAAAGTAAAGCTGATAATTGAGATATTTTGTGGTTTTTATACATCAGAATTTCCCAATTTTACTAGATATTGTTTGGACATTCAATCTTATGTGATGATGTTTTCCATATATCTGCACACAAAGGAGAAGAGGTAGTTTGTAAACTGGTTAAGTATAGAGGGAAGATAAGATTTATTTTTGTATGAGATAGTAACCCCCATTCTGAAAAAAATGCATATATTATATGTGAAGAATGTAAAAGTAGGACATAACAAAGTAACATATAAACTATTATATATATATATTGCCACTTGTAATTCTTTGCCCTTTATTCTCATTCTAATCCTGTTCTGTTTTTGTGGCTATATAGATCTTGCATCTTGTTTTCTTTTTTAACATATCTTAAAAAATCAAAACAAACAACCTCCTTTAATATTATCTAAAATCTGGACTCTACCAGCTTGGGAGACCAAAGTAGTTCAAGGCCTCCCTCTAATTGAGTGACTCTTTAAGACGAGCTTGGGAAATTTAATGAGGCTCTGTCTCAAAATAAGAAAACTAAAAAGAGGCCTGAGAATATGTGAGGCCCTAGGTTCTACTCTTAATACTACAGAAATAAAATTTATCCATAGCCCTGACTGTCCTGGAACTCTGTAGACCAGGCTGGCCCTGAGTTCAGAGATCCACCTGCCTCTGCCTCCTCAGTGCTGGGAATAAAGGTGTGTCTCACCACCACCTGGTTTATTCTTTAAAAAAAAAAATTGCTTTAAGTAGTTTCTTGCTGTGCTGCGCAAGCAGGTCTTGAGCATGTGTCCTTGAGCGGTCCTTGTGCTCTGTGCCCACAGTCATCCGGACGAGAGCTACACCTTCCACATTCAGCTCAAAATGTAGTGTTTAGTGGCTGCCTACTTAGTCACTGTCCTGTTGTTGTGAACAAACACCATGACCTAGGCAACTCTTATAAAAGAAACCATTTAACTGGGAACTTTACAGTTTCAGAGACTTACTTTATTTTCATTGCAGAGAGCATGGCTTTGGGCAGGGGTGGTGATGGAGATTGAGTCTGTGCAGATGCATTCTTATTCAGAGAGTGAGAGCCTTTCTCCTCCAGCAGTAAAACAACTCAATTTTAGAAGGAACAAGTAATGAAAACAGATGTTTCTTCAAAGATATGCAAGTGGTAATGTACATATAACCTTAGCCACATTAATAAACCTTAGGGAAATGCAAATCAAAACTAGCTAGTCAGACTAGATAAATCAAAATAAAATTGCCATAATTAAAAAGAAGAACAATAACAGGTATTGGTTGAGAGCATAGTGAAATTGGAGCGCTTGTACATTGTTAATGGGAATTGCAGTGCTGCACCTCCAGGAAAAATAGTCTCGTGGTTCCTCAAAGGGCTGCACAGTTACTGTATGACTTAGAATTCCATTTTAAGAAATATGAAAGCATGTATCTATAAAAAGCCCATTCAGGACCATCTAGAATGGGGCTGGAGAGATGACTCAGTGGTTAGAAGCACTGGCTGCTCTTCAGAGGACTCAAATTCAATTCCAAGCACCCACATGTTAGCTCACAACTCTAATTCCAATTCCAGAGGATCCAGTGTTCTCTTCTGGCCTCCTTGGGCACTGTACGCATATGGTGCACGTACATACATGCAGGCAAAGTACACATGCACATAAAATAAAAATTTAAAAAAAGAATGCTTAGAGTAAGATTATGTATTATAATCAAAAAGTAGATATTCACATTTCCATCATTTGGAAAGTTGTTAAATAAGAAACGCTCTCTTTGTACTGTAGCCTGTTGCTCAGCAGCCGTGAGTGAGGCGCTGCTGTTGTAGGCTGCAACTAAGGCGAAGTTTGAAACTGTTCAGGGAAACAAAGCAAAAACGTGATAAAAAGCCATATTGCGTGGCTCCATTTATACAGTGTCCCTGAATAGGTAGTCTATATAAACAGATTTGTGATTGCCAGGGATTAGAGGAGGGGAATGAGATTAAGTATTCATGGATGAGGATATGTTAGGAATTTTCTGGAATTAGATTGTGGTGATAGTTGTACAGTTCTGTAAATATACTGAAAAACCCCTGAATTATATGCTTCAAAATGGTGAATATAGACTAGGGGATGCTGGCTGAGTGGGAGAGCACTTGCCTAGTATACATGAGGCCCTGGGTTTACTCCTTTGTACCACAAACACCAAAAAAAAAGAAAGAGACTGCAGAGGTGTAGCTCAGCTGTTATGAGCATTTGCTGCCCTTGCAGAGGACTTGGGTTTGGCTCCTAGCTCCCATTCTGTGCAATTTACAGACAGCCATCTGTATCTCTAGTTTGAGGAATTCCGACACACTCTGCTGGCTTCTGAGGGCACTTGTACTTGTGTGGTGCATACATAGACAACCAAGCACAAAGACACATAGATATAAAGAAAGAAAGATGTGTTTTTCAACCTGTGAATTGTGACCCCTTTGGGGGGATTGAATGACACTTTTACAGGGGTCATCTTAGACCATTGGAAAACACAGATATTCACATAAGATTCATAACATCCAGGGCTGTCAACAGAGAAACCCTGTCTCAAAAACAAACAAAAAGTCATATAGTAGTAAAATTATAGTTATGAAGTAGCAACTACAATAATTTTATGGTTGGGAGTCACTACAGCATGAGGAGTTATATTAAAGGATTGTAGCATTAGGAAGGTTGAGAGCCACCAGATAATGAATTTTATGATGTGTGTATTCTGTGTTAATAAAGATGATATAATAATAGATAATTGGGAGCCCACACACTTAAAAGTATGTCCAGATGGTAGCCACTGTGCCCAGCTACCAAACATTTTGAATTTGGAAATAGCAGGTTTTGCAAAGTGCTGAAGACGTGAGTTGTAAGGGAGAAGGAAGTCAAGAGCTGCTCATGTGGTCCCAGCTTCCAGTCCCAGCACTCTGCTAGGTGGAAGCCAGCTGGGCCTACAGCGTGAGAGACTGTCTCACAAGGACAGCAAAATCGCTATTACGTTTTTGGTTTCAACTGGAAGTTACCCTTAGCTGAGATTTACACATGCCTGGCTTGGGTGTTTATGGAGCACTGTGTATCTCTGAACAAGCACTGGAGGAAAGAGCTGAAGGGAGGAAGGATTTATGCAGGTCCTTGTTTCAGAGGTTTCTATCAGCACATTGACTCCTTTGCTTCTGGACCTCTGGGGGAAGCAGAGCACCATGCATGGAGCATGCGGAGAACAGAGCAGTTTCCTCCCTCGAGTAGGGAAGTCAGATAGAGAGACAGGAAGAACCAGGGCCAGACAGACTCTTCATGTCACACCTCACCTCTGGTAGAGTGACTTATTTCTAAACCAAACAAGTTTCACCTCCAGGTTCCTACCTCTACCAGTTCAATCATTAGTCTGTCCATGTATTAATCTTGACTAGGTCAGAACTCTGATAATCTAATCACATCTTACCCATCAGATCTACCAGCTGAAGATCAAGCTCAGTGGGGAGTTTGATGTCACGGACAGGCAAGAATTGCTTGTCAAATTAGAACATGTTAATTTGTTACCATGTTGCTTGAGTTTCAAGCAATTAGGTTGTCTGTCTCATCCACTTGTCTACTCTTTGGTGGTTTCATTCAACCTAATCACTTGAAACCCAAGAAAGAAACCACCAAAGAGTAGATGAGACAGACAAAAAGAAGTCTTAAGACTAAATAAGCCCTGGATACTCCATTGTTTCAAGGCGAGAGATTAGAAACCTCAAGAGACTAAGGTCTCGGGATGAATTGCTCAACTGTGGAAAGGTAAGGACTGAGAAATGGACTTGAGATTGAGATTTTTCTGACTTGTCCTCTCCCTTTGCTCACGCCTCTCTCCTCCCTCTTCATTTTGATATGTGAGGTAGCTCATGCTTATTGGATAAGTGTTGTACCACTGAGCTGTATCCCTAACTAAATTTACTTTCTACTGGTTGCTAATTTACAGAAATATAGATGGGACCAGGGTAGAATTTTATGATGCAAGCCTGGAGGCCTGAATTTGATCTGTGGGACTCATTCATGTAAAGGTGGAGGGAGATAAACAGCTAACTCCACAGTCTTCTGACCTCCACATAACAACAATAACTATTAGAACATGCCATCAACCTGGCTAAATTACCTTATGAATTTAGTACTCCATAATGATAGTTCTGTATATATAGTTCTTTATCTTAGAACATTTTTATTTTTCCTGGCTTTTTGAGACATAGCCTGACTGTCCTGGAACTCACAGTGCCGACCAGGCTGGCCTGGAGCTCAAAGAGGTCTGGTCTCTCGCATCTGGCTTTTCTCCTCTAGAACTTTTATCTCCTTTTCTAGCCTAACTTACATGCTGAGTGACCTCTGGTACAGTGTAGTAGGGAAGTGATTGTGGCAAGAATCTGCTTTTCTGTTTGCAGAAGGAAAGCTGTCAGCAGTTTACACTCAGTCTGGGGCGTCTTAGTGCCTTCAGCAGCTCCTTTCTATTTCCAGTTTGTTTTCGTTAGCACAAGCACCTCTTGTGGTGATTGTGTCAGTTTCTCTCCTTTTTTTTCTTTTTGGTTTGTCGAGACAGGGTTTCTCTAGCTTTGGAGCCTGTCCTGTAACTAGCTCTGCATACCTGGCTGGCCTCAAACTCACAGAGATCTGCCTGCCTCTGCCTCTGAGTGCTAGGGTTAAAGGTATACTGCCACTGCCACTTGGCTTTTGTTTTGTTAATACTAGGAATTGTATTGATTGATTTTTCAAACATTTAAAAATTCCATAGTCTTAATAAATTGATGCATTGCATTTTTATGTAACTGATGTTTACATATGAAGTGTCAGAGGGCTCTGTGTTGGGCTTAGCTGGTGGACATAGACTTTGAGAGTTGATTAGCTCACAAGGGCTTTGTTGTAATCAATGGATCAGTTCACTGGTTCATAATTTGGCATTAACTAAAGAGGGTGGAAACTAGGAAGTGGTGCTAAGTAGGGAGGCAACGTCCGATTCCTAGCACTCCTTAGTTCCTCCCTCCAGGAGCTGGCAGGAAGCATCTCTCTGTTGCTGTTGCTGCTGTCTGATGTGCCTCACCATAGGGGATAGCATGGAGCCACTCATCCACAAGCTAGAACCTGAAACCGTGACTCAGATAATTCCTCTCTTAGTTTATTGCAAGTATTTTTCACAGTGTCAAAAAAGTGTACCTTATCTGCTACTTTTTAATATACGCTTGCATTTGTGAGATATTCCTATAGTTGACAAATGTAGTGTTTTACAGGTTTTGTTTTCATGGCTTGGCTCTCTGACCAGTGAGCCCCAGGGCTTTCCCATCTCTTTCCTTCCCTGCTCTAGGATTATAAGCAACTGTACTATGCCTAGCTTTTTATAGGGTTCTGGAGACTGAAGTCAGGTTCTTATGCTGGTGCCCCAAGCTTTTTACAGAATGACCTATCTCCAGCTGCAAGGCTTGGTCTTTTTGATCTGTGGATCAGTTAAAAGTATGTTGCTCAGATTCCAAGTGTTTGAAGATTTTCCTCTTGTCTTTTACGGATTTCTAGTTTGTCTCTTTGCAGTTAGAGGCGTACATACTTTGTATGCTCTCCATTCTTTGAAGCTCGTTAAGACTTGTTATGTCATGTAGGCTGTGGTTTATCATGGTAAACCGTGCATTTGAAAGGAATGTCTGTTCTGCTACTGTGGAGAGGAATGTTCCATGAGTGTTGTTGTTGTTGTTGTGTCTTCTTGGGTACGTCAGTGGAGTATTACGATCAGCACTGACGTGAGATTTGTGTACTTTGCCTTTCAGTTCTGTCAGTTTGTTTTCCTGTTTGGAGTTGTTTTTGATGCATAGATACTTAGTGGTGTTATATTTTTTTCTGGTATATTGGCCCTAATTATTACACAATGACCTCTTATTTCCCACTGATAATCTTTTCTCTGAATTCTACTTCTATCTGATATAATATATAAAAAGTAATTTTTAATTTTAATCAATTTAAATTTAGGCACATGTGGCTCGAGGCTGTCATTACTGGAAGGTGGAGGGAGCTATGACACAGTTTAATTAAAGGTAAATTTTATAGTATGTTAAAAGATGTTAAGAGCAATGGGGGATTAGCTAGAAACGGGGACTGAGACAGCGAGTGGGACATGTGACCAAATTGGATAGTCAGGGGAAAAATTCTTGACTATGACACAGAAGAGGGAACAGAATTTCAGAGTGAGAATTATACCTGCTAATACCTTGTGAAGAGGACATACAAGGCCTGACAGGGAGGCAGGCAAATGTATGAACCTGAGCTTTACTCAGAATGGCCTGGAAAACTACTTGAGAACTTAGAGCAGCCCCTGATCCAAGCTGACCTTGTCTTTGTAAAGATTACTGTGGTTGATGTGTTGAAAATGGACTCTAGAGGACTGTGGTGCAGTGGAGACAAGTTTAGGGGATACGAGTGTAGGAGCAAGATAATGGCTGCCAGACTGAGCGTTAGGGTAGATTTTGGGAAAAATATCAAGGCCTTTAATTTCAGAGGTTATCATCTCTTTAAAACATCTGAAATTAAAGATTATTAATTTTAGAGATGTTAAGTTGGAGATGTTTATTAGACATACCCAAGCAGAGAAAACAAATACACTGTGGATGTACTGCAGATCCACATGTCCCTCCCCTTGTGGAACTTACATCGTCCTGGATATGGATAGTAGACACATTGGTGAATAAACACAGTGAATGAGTGACGTACTAGAGATAAAAAACAGGAAGAAAATCCAAGTAAGAAAGGAAGTATGTTTTCTTGTGGAGAGTGTGGATGCTGCTCATTTAGTAGAGTGTTTGCCTAGCATACATGAAGCCCTGGGTTTTGATCTTGGCACCATATAAAACCTGGTGGTGGAAGCAGGAGGATCAGAAGTTTAGAGTCATACTTGGATACCTAGGGAGTTCAAGGTCACCTGGGCTACTGAAAAGATTTTCTTGTACTGAATTAACAGTATGGTCCCATTTGAGTAATAATAAGGTGATGAGAAACTCTGTCTTACAGATATCTGCTAGAAAAGTAGACAGAGGGAGCCAGAATGTGAAGGGTCACAGGTGGGAGCGTGGCTGAAACGCTTGAAGAGAGCAGAAGAGCCAGGAGGCTAAATGTGCTTCCAGTGGCAGGAGCAAGGGAGCAGTTAGAGGCAGGTAGTACCATGATGGCAAGTGTCTGGATGACAGGCTATTTTAATGGTGCTCTGTCCTGAGTGAGATGGGATAGAAAATTAGGGACAGTTTAGCAGACGGAAAGTGTCATCCAACCTATGGATTAACTGTCACTGCTTGTGTTAAGTAGATTGGAAGAAAAAGAATGGAAGCAGGGGGATTGGTTAGAGCAGGCTAGTAGAAAGTCTGTGATAGTTAAGTCAGGGGTGATGGCAGCAGAGGGGATAAGGAGCACATTTAGGAATTGCATTGCCAGGTTGTCTTTCCACTTGGATGAGAGGCAAGCATAATTCCAAGATTTTACCTGAGCATCTATAAGGGTAGAGTTATATTAACTGAGATGGAAATACCAGGAGAGCAGGTTTGAAGGGAGTGATTGGGGTACAGTCTTAGATATGTTACATTTAGGATGCCTATTAGATATCTGAGTATAGGTGTTCAGTAGGCATTCTGGTAATGTTTATGGGCCCTTTTATGCTTTAAAATATAGTAAAGATATTAAAACAGTACATTTATTATTTAGAAATATGTTACACTATATTGTTATTTTAATTTTAAACATGTTCAAATCCAGACAGCTGGAGTATTTTGGAGATAAATTGGTTTGTTTTTGGCTTTGCTGTCAGAGTTAGTTACACATAGATGTTCCATCTTAGAAGTGGAAGTATAATTACGTAGTCTGAGTGTTTTTACTTGCTTTCTATTTTAGGTCATATTACTACTGTATTTGCAAGATTTTTATTATGATTTTTTTCTTTGAATTATGATTTAAATGTCAAAAATCTTTAAATTTTTTTAAAAAGGGAAATATTTTAGTTTTGGAAGTCAGAATGCCAAGGAAAAGGAAAAATTTTGGGGGAAATCCTTTGCGGAAGACTGCAAACTCTCAGGAAATTGTCGTATCCCGTGTTGCTAGTCATGAGGAGCCAACCACTACTCTCCCTTCCATGTGTGAGACAAAAATTGCTCAGGAAGAACTCTTCACTAGTATCTCAGAGATGTTTTCTGCTCTGGATCCTGATGTAGTGTATTTGATGCTTTCTGAATGTGATTTTAAAGGTGAGAAAAGTTTAGTTTGAATCCTTTGCATCTTATAAGAAGACTTCATGTTCTATACTTTGATGAATAGCAATGCAGAAAAATGATATTATTTTGTTTGTCATGTGTTAAGTATCTCCCATGGACAAAGGTACTAAGTATGGTATCACTAGAGATGTATAGATAAAGATGCTTTCTACTATAAAGAAATGTACAGTTATAGATGTAAGATGCATGCATACAAATATGTTCTACATTTTATTCTCTCTTACCTCCTCTAGTCAAGTTGGTGTTCTTGACATCTTTAAGTTTGTTTTCCTAAGTTGTTATTGAAAAAATAATAGTATGTATTGTATAGAGTAAGACTTTTTTGGTGAGGATTGAAGGTTTATTTTGTTGTTTGATAAAGACTTCAGTATAGTATGCTATAAATTACCTGTAATAAGTTGTTTAGAAGTATGTTTGCAGGCAAAGAGAACACTTAGTTGTCTGGGTGAATAAAAGTTAATATTATTTTTGGCTATGGTTGTAAGATAAAATCGTTGTAGATTTGAAGGTTTTCCACATGCCTGGTAAGCTTACATTCTAAGTTACTGTGTGAGCTGTGATGTGAGCATTTCTCTCCTGTTATGATATATCCCAGAACCCAGGTTTCATGGTGCTCGGAAACAATAGCAGGGAGCGTGCTGTAAGTGACTAACACACCTGTTTCCTAATTTTGTTGCCTTTAAGTTTGATTTCTTGACCATACATGTAGAACACAGTTGGGAATTGCAGCCATGTTATCCTGTGACCTAACAAACTCATTTCTCTTTTTCAGAATCTCCCGTAGACCTTTTTTTTTTTTTTAAATAAACACTTGATGTTATGAGTACTTTGAATAATAGCATTGATGGCATTTTATGTTCTGCTTTTTAAAACTCAATATAATGGGAAAGTTTTCAGTGCTCTTACATATTTCTCTTTATAACAAGCTTTATGTGTTTCTCTTTGGTGGTTTCTTAATGCTCCAGTGAGTTGTATTCTAATTTATTTATTTCTATCTAAGTTTCTCATTAATCATCATTATTACAAAGAACATTTCAGTGAAAGTTGCCTTTTGTTTCTTTTGGCCTTTCTTTTTAGTCCCAAAGCTTTACTTCTTGCAGCACAGGTTAAGTAAGAATAGTTTTCTGGGCCTGGAGAGATGGCTCAGTGGTTAAGAGCACCAACTGTTCTTCCAGAGGACCCAGGTCCAATTCCCAGCACCCACATGGCAGCTCACAACAGTCTGTAACTCCAGTTCCAGGGGACCTGACACCCGTGGCAAAATATCAATGCACATAAAATAAAAATAAATAAATTAGAAAAAGAATAATTTTCTGGTCTTGGAACTATACTGCTAAATTAGCAACCAGTGAGGTATTCCAGAGTGTAAAACTACCACAGCCTTACCAGCCTTGTGAATAATTATTTTAAGGTTTCAGTAGTAATAAAATTGTGTCTCTTCTTAACTTTTTAAAATAAAGAATAGTGTTGAATATTTGTATATTTGAGGTTTTCTCATATTCTATTAATCATTTAGTTTTAAGGTCATTTTTATATTATGGCTTTAATTTTTCCAGCAGTCTTTTTAATGATAATTATCTCTGTATCTTGGTATATTACTTTATACTGCTTTTCATTATAAATATGCTAGTTCTCTAGTTGATTGCTTTCAGTTTATCTACCTTTTTTTTTTCCTCTTCTGTTTGCTTTTCCCCCTGTACTTTGTTTTAGTGTTTAGGGCTTCTTATCTTTGTAGTTTTTCTATGTTCTAACTGATCTCTCTGCCAGGCTTGCCCCTCCAACCCCTCTTTGTTTTTCTCTTAAGGGAACATTAATTGGGTGCTTGCTAGGTGCCAGTCCTTGTGCACAGCACTTTTCATGGATTTTCTCATTTAATTCCCACAACAGCCTATGAGGTAGGTACTTTTATTATCCCCCATTACAAACAAGAAAGTCAGTTTAGGGAAGTTAGCTAGCTTGTTTGAAGTATCATATCAAGCATGTAGAGATTTCAGTGATGGTGTTCTGACTCCAGAACAGAGCTGTATCCTATGTGCTGTGCCTTTTCCATGTTAGCTTCCTTAAGACAAAACAATATAAAACGGAAACATAAAATAGAAAGGACCTCCAAATTTCAAATGCTTAAAAATGACTTTCTTTTCTTGTGGTGCTCGTGTCAGACCCAGGACCACAAGCGTTTTACCCAGGCTCTCTGCCACTGAGCCCTGTCCCTAGCTCTCACGTGTTTGAAACCTAATGGCTCTCTTATTTGTGTTGCAGCAAGAGCTCAGCACTGGAGTCAGACACACCGACCCTGGCTTTGTTACTGTGTGACTGGGGTCCAGTTTGTAATACTTTTTTGAGCTTCATTTTCTTGCTGCTTTCTAGGATGATAGTTTTTAAAGTATGAATTGAAGGCTCAGTGCAGTGATTTGTGTAGTGCTCCTAGCCAAGTGCTGAGGCTGGTAGTTTCTCTTCCTCGCACGGCATTTAGGAGCCCTCTCAGCTGTACCCAGTCTCCTCCAGTTTTCTCTTCCTCCTTTATCCATTGCACAGAATCCTATGAGCTAACTCTCCGACCAACTTATGAATACTTGAAACAAGTTTTATATTTTCTTTTCATTGAGACAGGTTCTCACTATATAGCCCTGGCTGTCCTGGATCCCACTATGCAGATCAAAGAGATCTGCCTGCCTCTGCCTCCTGAGTGCTGAGATTAAAGGCAGTTTTGTATTTTCAAACTTGGCTTTAATTTTTGCCCTGTTTGGCAACTTGATTTTTAATCTTTTTAAGTGCCAGATCATATACTACTTTATGTGAAATCTTTCCTTATTCTTCTATCACTATAGTATTTCTATGTTATTAAAAGTACACATTGTTTATATCATGATGTAATTATATTTTAATGTAGATGTCTTTATAGACCATTTAAACTTTATAAAATCACTTGTATTAAAAATATGTCTTAATTTTTGTAGCAAGTATTTCTGATGCATTTTTTTATATTGTGAAAAACATAGAGTGAACCATGTAAATGGATAGGTTTACTAAGAGAATACATAGTTAAAATTCTTTATCATTAGTAGGTAAATAATTGTTGGGTGAATCAACTGATTTTAGAACCTTTATAAATGACCCTAATATATATAGTCTGTTTATCAGAAATTTTTAGTTGGTAGTAGTTTATTAGCTTGAAAGAACACTGTTCCATGGCTCTGTCGCTGATACTTCTCTAATATAGATTTTGATTTGTTAGAGTAGTGTTAATTTTCAAAAGATTGATACATTTTCAGTGTGTATATGTATTTTGTTGTTGCTGTTATTGTTCTCATGCAGTTGAAAATGCTATGGACTGTCTACTAGAATTATCTGCCACTGATGCCAAAATGGAAGAATCACCTTCACAAACTTCTGTTGCTTGTGAGGACAAGCCAGTTGCATCAGGAAGTACAGCAATGGACATGCGTCCTCCTGAAGAAGACAGTGAAGATTCAAAACTGGATTCATTTTTGGATATGCAGCTAACTGAAGACTTGGATTCCTTAATACAGAATGCTTTCGAGAAATTGAACTCTTCTCCTGATGACCAAGTATATTCATTTTTGTCTTTGCAAGATGCTAAGAGCTTTAATGACCCTTCTACCTTTATGAATTCAGATTCTAGTGGTAAGACTTCTGTTCTTTCTGTACAGAATACGGGCTCAAACAATGAAATTCTCCAGAATTCTGCTGCTTCACTAGGTTCAGACCCACTGACTTCACCTTCAGTTTTGAATGAGTCTGAAAGTTGTACCAAAGGTAGCAGCACGCTGGCAGTAGACGGTGGCTTCTCAGAAGATTCTCCTCTCAGTAGCTCTTTAAATCTAGCAGATGACTCTGTTGTAGGTTGTGGCAATTTTAGCCAAAGACAGAAAGATCTTTTAGAACTCAAGTGTCCTAGTACACAGTGTCCTCAAGCCCTTGTAGATTTGGGTACCAGTGAACCTCAGGTTCCTTCAAATCTTCCTCTACAAAATCCAGGGCTTGATTTACCAGGTACAGATGGGGACCGGAAATCTGCTTCTGTGCCTGATGTTTTTGTGCCCTCTGAAGGGTTCGGTTTCAAGCCACACAAACATCCTGAACTGCCACCAAAGGGGAAGGATATGAATTACTGCCCAGTTCTTGCCCCTCTCCCTTTACTCCTTCCTCCTCCACCACCTCCACCAATTTGGAACCCTATGATTCCTGCTTTTGACCTCTTTCAAGGAAACCATGGCTTTGTAGCACCTGTTGTGACCACAGCTGCACACTGGAGACCTGTCAACTACACATTTCCACCACCCATCATCTCCCGTACTTCCCCAACAAAAACATGGAGAAACAGTGAGGGGACAAGTGCTTACCAAGTGCAAGAGGCCCCAGTGTCCCAGCCTGCCAGGAAGAAGACCACGTCTTATGTTGGCTTAGTTCTTGTGCTTCTCAGAGGGCTACCGGGCGCAGGGAAGTCCTTTCTGGCAAGGTATGAGGATTTATTGGCATTTTTAAGGAAATACAATTCATGAATTTGTACTGCTAATATGAATGTACAGAACACTTTGCTAAACAGGTGGTTAATAACTCAAGTTACTTATTTACTATTTTTTCTTTTAAGATAATAATATTCAATAGCCGGGTAGTGTAGCACACACCTGCAGTCACAGGTGGTAATAGGGGTCAAACTCAGGACCCTGTGCGTGGTAGGAAAGCATTCTACCAATCGAGCTACATCTCTTGCCCCAGTAATAGCAATATAAAGTAATTCAATGTTATTATATTTTATATTAAAAGTATTCATATAAAATCAGTTATAGCAGTTGTTTGTGAAATGAATGGGAATGGAAGTAGTACTTTAACAGGTGTTAGATTGTAGAGCTAGGTTTATTTATTATGTATACAATATTCTGTCTTTGTGTTTGCCTGCAGGCCAGAAGAGGGCACCAGACCCCATTACAGATGGTTGTG
>LOEQ01002499.1:288282-313165 GCA_001685075.1 Bramus lutescens
ACACACACACACACAATCTAAACACAACAAGAAATACATGTAAAAAGTCCAAAATCTTCTCTTTAACCTGTGGAAAATTAGGCAAATTTTTATTTAATTAACAACAAGCAAACCCTAAACTGTTCATTTTGTAATTTCTTTTCAATCATCCAGATTTGGTGGTTTTGAAAGCTCCCAGGCTCAGATCTGCTCTACTGGCTGGCAACCATCATACTGAGTGAACCAAATATTTCTCCTCTCAGAGACTGCTGGAAGAAAGCACATGATTGTGAGGTTCTAGCTTATGGGACCTAACAACAGTTAACCATTAACCCTGACCACAGCAAATCCCCAAACCTATTTTGAGTATAGGTACAGGAAGCAAGCAAGAAACAGAGAAGCTATTATTTCATGACCCACAGCTACAAAGGTCCTGCTAGCTCTTGTAAGTCATCCTGCTTTTAGACACCTCTTGCCTGTGCCCTGCCTTGTCATTTTCCTGTTTAATTTAAGTAATTTGACTCTTGTTCTGACAAAATTCAGTGTTCTTATAATGCTTTAAGTTCACCATTTTCAAGACCATAGGGATTTATATTTAAATAAAAAGTGACAAGTATAGACTGCCTTTTAGTTACAGGCTTGAATTTCTTTACAAACCACAATGCAGACCTTACAGCATGCAGCTTACTTAAGGTGCAGAGGAAAACAGTCCTCGTTCCTGCTAAACAGTTGACTAATTATGACTTCTTATACTTGGAAGGAAACGGCCACTGTTTAAATCTTTGCAAGCTCTGTAGTGTCTCTCTGCCTTTTAAAATCACATCAGCTAAATTTCAGGAAACCACCTCTTCTTTTTGTTAACACCTTAACTAATGCAAACGAGGAAAGGAAGACCCAAAACAGAACCAAACAAATTAGGGGGAAAACCAATAGATATATTGAGATATAGGTAAGCTAATGACAGGTGTACAATCTATAACAAATGCGTGTGATATAAAAGAAAAAAGTTAAAAATTTAAACCCTTGAGTTTCTTTCTTTAAATATTCAGTTTCCCTTCATGGTTGATGAGGGAAAATAAACGTGAAGATATTTTGTCTGTGTACTTTTTTCAATACACACCACACCCTTTCTGTCTCTTCTTACATGTATTTCATTCAGAAGTTGGGAAATAGGGTAATGTCTTTGCTGTTCGTGTTGTAAGTGATTACTTCCATGCAGAGAAAAGCCATAGCTTTTTAAAAGAAGACAAAAATATCTGTATGGCTTAGACATTTTATGGAATAAAAATGTAAGCTACAATCCTAATTGCATTTAAAAGTTTTTTCATATAGTAGAGAAAAAATAACATCGTTGACCAATGGTTCTGAGAAAATTCTTCAAGTTTCCAGATGTGAGCACACAACTGAAGTAACTTCAGAAACCTGGAAAGTAAATTAGTATCATGCATGCCGGGGTTGAAGAGCGAAGAGAGGATCGTAGTAGGATTCAAGCGATAGGAAGGGAGAAATAAGAGAAAGGAGAGAGGTTTAACTGGGAAAGTGAGTGGAGGTCAATGCAGAAGGAGAGGAAAAAGAAAGGGAAGATCTTACCACGGGTGCTTGAAAAAGCCGTAGGAAACAGACTATTTTATGTTTATCTAGTATTATATATAATGTGTATATATATATATGAAGTTTACCTAGTATTATATATAATGCATATAGATGAAGTTACATCAGGTTGACAATGCTCCCTCCAAGAGTCATAGAATAACTAACAGAAAAATTTCAGTACTAGATACATAAACAACTCTTTCTAATTGCTGGTGAGTGACTCTGAGAAACTCCCAAAATGATACAGGCTGTTGCTGTTGCCCTTGGCTACCTCCCAAAGGTTGGAGATAAGTCTTTACTGCTGAGAACACCGTGCACTTCAGACCCAAGACCTGGAGGACACAAGCTGGATCTTACTCCAAACCTCCACCCTGAGAGCTAGAGTCCACAGCACTGAATGGTGCTGTGGAAGCTGCCGAGGGAGGGAAGCAAACAATAATCCCACCCAGCTGTGCTGCCCACGAGCCACAACAATGACCAGTATGACGAGATGTCTGTTAAGTGTTCATTAGTGGCACTCATCTTGGCAGTAACAACAGCTATCTAATTGAGGTAAGACATGCTCCACAGGAGGAAAATTATGCCTGGTACTGGAAATCTAGCTAACTGTCTGGAGCTGGTGAGATCAAGAATTGGAGAACCTACTATGACCTCTTGACTAAACCAGAGTAATAATTCCTAACTGTGTTCTAAATACTTACTGTAGATCTTCAGAGAAGTGTAGCTCTCAACCTTAATCAAAAAACATCCTCCCTCCCATAACAGATAATGACAGAAAACTACAACTGGTCAAAATGTAGCGAACAAGACCTGAACAAGCACATTAGCAATAGGCATGCTAACACAGAACTCTCACAGGGCCCCTCTCCCAAACAAAGGACTACAGACAACTCAAGAATGCTGTTCTGAAATCATATATATGCAAATAACACTAAATAGAGTGAGAAGGTTGTGTGTGTATGTGTGTGTAAATACTAACAAAGAAAAAGAGGCCCTAAATTTGAGATGGAACAAGAGGTGGAATGGGAGGAGTTGGAGGGAGGAAAGTGAAAGCAGGGAATGATGTATTACATTTTAATTAAAAAATTGTAAACAAAAAAAGTAATTATGGAGTGTTGGTTATCCAAAGACCATGATATATCTTTATTATTTCCATTGGAAAAAAATCTGTAATTATAAGAGACTTAAAAATCATTTTCCTAGTAACTTTTTAAAACTATTTGCCTGGAACCATAAAGTGTACCCCCCAAAAAAATGAAAAGAAAAAAATGTTCAATCACATGCACTGTGTGTAATACGTGGACGTTTCAAGGGTTTACTCAGAGCTTGGATTGGTATATAATCTTAACAAAGGAGCAATTCATTTTTATAGATGTCACAAAAGAAATGGATTTGAGTACCCACAGTAGCAAATTACAGATGTGTGGGGGTTAGTGCTGCAGGTGGATAAAAAGTAGTCAGTAAATCTTTCAGATAAATTCCTCTGCTCCATCTTCAGGCTGAGAGGTTCTAGAGTTACTTCTGGCAAAGAGTCTCTGCTGTTCCCAGTACGGAGCAGGACACCTTCATATTTGTGCTCTTCATTTAGGTACCTAGGAAACTGTTTTTATTTACTATTTCTCAACTGCCCCTAGTTCAAAATAACCATGCACATTAAATAATCATGGCATACTTTACAGGGGTATTTGAACCATTCAGCATCATGGAATGCTAGTGTTTTATTTCCCATGTATTTTATTGTTTTTGATGACCAGGGTTAACATGACTTTGGGTTAGTCTTTCTTCAGGAAATATAAGACTATGAACAACCAAAATTCCACTGACTGCATCAGATCATTCATGAACCCAAGACTAGTCTGCTTATATAGTCAAATAACTTGTCAATGAAACAGATTACTTGTGAAGACTCTGAGGAACCCACCCCACTGCAGATATTGTAGCAATCTCCTCTGTAAGGCCTTCCTCTCAATCATTGCTAAAATAATATACTTATTATAGTGAGTTCAGAAATACCTAGGTATTTAGTGACATTTTAAAGAACCCAGCAGTTGTGTGCCAATATAGATAAATTAGTGAGAGTATATTTATGTATTAGGCTGGCATATATGATTTAGAATGGCTTAATAAGGGGCTTAGAAAAAGTTTATACATGCTGAAGAATGTAGCAAAATATCTTTTTTGCGGGTTATTTATTTATTTCCGAAAGGGTCTCACTATATAGCTGAGGTTGATTTTATGGTCACAATCCTTTGTTTTTTGTATTTATTTGTTTATTTGTTTTTACATCCTGGTCACAGTTTTTCGTCCCTCCTCTCTTCCCAGTCCCTGTGTCCCCCAACTACCCTCTCCCCAACCCCATACCCTCTCCACCTCCATTTATCTTCAGAAGACGGCAGGCCTCCAGTGAATATCAGCCAGCCATGGTATAACAACTTTCAGTGAGACTTTCTATTAAGGCTGGAAGAGGCAACCTGGTAGGAGGAATGGGTCTCAAGCGCAGGCAACAGAGTCAGGAACTGTTCGGGGGCCCAGAAGACCAAGTTACACAACTGTAACGTGTGCATAGCAGCCAGTCCCATGCAGACTCCCTGGCTGGTGGTTCTGGCTCTGTGAGCCACTATGAGTTCAGGTGAGTTGACTATGTAGGTTTCCTTATGGTGTCCTTGACCCCTCTGGCTCCTACAATTCTTCCTCCCCCTCTTTCTCAGGATTCCCCAAGGTCCACTTAATGTTTGACTGTGATTCTCTGCATCTATTTCCATCAATTGCTGGGTGAAACCACTCTGATGACAACTGGACTGGGCACCAATCTATGAGTACAGGAGGAAAACATTAGGAAACATTTCATTGACGTTTTCTTTTGTGCCAGTCACTGGTTTTACCCAGTGCCAGAATTGCTGGCTTGGGCACCACATCTGCTTTAGTTTCAGCCTGTGCTGGTGAAATACCTGAATCAGAAAAGATGCCTGATACAAAGCCTGGCGATCTTAATTCAAGCCCTACAAGACACACGGCAAAAGGTGAGAATAGACTCTCCTGATGTCTGTCCACACATGGGCCATGACATGTACATGTACATACAAGGGCACATACAGACACACACACACAACACACACATGTAAATGTAAGAAATTAGAGTATCATGAGCTTCAATAAATAAAATGTTTGTTTTTTTGGCTTGCAATCTGATCTGATTATTTGATAAAAAATGCATGTCATTGATAATTCTATGCCTAAATAGTTTCAGTGTTGATAGACACAGGAATTTAAATGTTGGCCCATTCTTACATTGTTCAATTCAACATCAGGTTAGCTTTCATTTTTATATAGATTAATAAAATGCTTGTCTTTTATTCGGAAAACACATAAGGGCATTTAGGGGAGGGAGTATTTATAGGCATTTAAGCAAAATGTAAGTTCAAAGAAGGTAATTAGACTAGTTGCAAAATGATTATCATCCAGTAACTCTATAATTATTGATGTTTATAGTTATAGATAAGTAGCAAGTTAAGTTTCATTAAGCCTAGATAAATAATATCTTTACTTAGAACTTAAAAATGTTCCAGTATGACATAGAAGGGACAAGTTGTCTTATTTTTTTTTAATTTTAGAAACTTTTAAAATAACTGATGTGTCATTACAAAATAAACTAACTCCCCTCACTTATTATCAACTCCACAGCATCCAAGGCTAATATTATTGCCAGTTTTAGGCAACCATACAGAGTAAGGGCTGAAGATATTCCTATTGAATTGTCTTACTGCAAGCCACGCCAGAAGAACAGATCAGTGCCTAGACCGGTTGTCATCAGAGAGGCATCATCCAGTTGCTGATGGGAGCAGATGCAGAGACACAAAGCCAAACATTAGGTGGAGCCCAGGAACTCCATGGAAGTGGAAGAGGAAGAACTGGGGGAGCCAGAGAGGTTTAGGACACCAAGAGAACATGGCCCACAGAATTAATCAAGCAGGACTCATAGGGGTTCGCAGAGACTAAAATGACAATCAGAAAGCCTGCGTGGGTCTGTGCTGGGTCCTCTACATATCTGTTATGGTTGTGTATGTAGCTTGCTGTTCCTATGGGACTCCTAACAGTGGGAGTGCGGTGTCTCTGACTCTTGCCACTTTTGGCATCATTTCTGGTCCAGCTTTGATATGAGGGTTTGTTTTGAATATAATGGTAACTTCTTATGCTGTGTTCAGTTTCTATCTCTGGGAGGCCTGCTCTTTTCTGAAGGGAAATGGAAGAGGAGTGGACCTGGGAGAGAGGAGAGCTGTGGGAGGGTACTTGGAGTCATAGAGTGAGGGGAAAGTATGTTCGGATGTATTGGATTAAAGAAGAAGTTCCCCCCCAAAAAAATGCTTTCTTGTGCTCTCTAAAGTCCCACAATCTTATGGACATGCAGCCCTATTGACTCTGTAATTTACTATTCAAGATATTTACTATCAACTGTCCCATTACATATTGCTTGTTTCTATTCATTATTATTCTAGTTATTATATTTCAGTGTTTTAACACAAACAAGTTTCAAAGAGAGATGAATAAATGTTAATGGTGCCTAAACATGGTTATTTTCAGTAAATAAATTTTAATAACTAAAATAAAAATTTAAATACGTAATTTGGCAAATAAAATGGATAGTGATGTTTTCAATGGGAAGGAAATACTACAGTTCTGTTGTTTGGGACAAATGATTAACTCTGGTATGGATACCAGAGTTGAGGATACACTTAGCAGCTGTTAGAATGTGCAGAGTTTGAAACAATAGTGGCAAAATGGTTCTACTAGGAAATATTTTACATTTAGTGGTATAATTTCAGTATAAATAAAATAATCATGAAAACAGATAGAGCCTGGGGTGTTTGTATTCATGGGTGGTGGCTGGGGAATTATAAGCAAAAGTTTAAGAAGCAGTAAGAAAATGCAGTAAGAGAAAATTTTATTTCAAAATGATAGAATTTGGAGTTGTATATAAACTAGGTTTTATTTTTAAAAATAACTCTAAGCCAGAGCAAGAAATTTGATTTGAAATGATTTAAGTGTTAGAAATTAGACTGCCACCTAACACTCTGGAGCAGTCATAGCTGCCATAATGCCTAAGGCAGTTATCCCTAAATCAAATGCCATTCCAATTTTCTCTCTTCCTAAATTTATATATTTCATATACCTTATAAATTTGTTAATTGGACAATAACAGCAGGCTTTGTGGCAGGGATGCATCACAATGAGCAACATCTGATTTAGTACAATAGATCAGTGCTAGAAGAATCTATTCATAATCAATGTGAGAAGAATCTGCATGAATACTCAGCAAAGGATCATTCATCCTTGCCAATTTGGGCATGCATAGCTTAGATTTATTTTGCTGCACTGACTCTTGGAAGACTTGTGATTTGATGTATCTGTGATGGAGAAGAAGAAGAAAACTGTAGAACTAAGAAGTCATTGTTCTGAATTCTCAATATAAGCTTTAAGAAATAAAGAATAGGCAAAAATAACTAGTCTCTTTAATTTTTTAGACCACATATATTTTGATGTCTTATAGAGATGTATAAAGGATAATTGTATGGATTTGGGGAAATACTTTGAAAATATGACAAGAAACCTATTAATTTTCTAATCCCTTCTCCTATGAAGTTTTTAAACTCTAAGTGTTGCTATTGAATTAGGGTAGCTTCCCTGGGGACAGTAGGCTTGAATAGCCAAGAAAACAGACTTGTTGTATAGATACAGTTTTTAATGAAATGAGAATGGGCATGCCATTTCTCTGAAAATATAATTGTATCTTGAACCAGACAAGTGGAACATGAGCAGGAATAGTCAAGGGCTATGGGGCAGAGAGCTGCTTACAAAGAAAGGGAGCGATGCAATGCAGGTGCCACCTTTCTCCTGAGTGTAGGACTTCAGACAAGTTCCTGTTGCTCTCTGAGGGTTGCTTGTCACTCTCAGCTTCCTTACTGGGGATGAAGTGTGATCAGCAGCCTCCAGTTGTAGCTGCAATGAATTCTCCAGTGTGAAATGATACACCCACAACCTGAAGTGCAAAGGGATTTCTCCCCACCTTAAGGGGCTTTTTTCATGTACTATGATACAGCAATGGGGAAAAAAAAAACAACCAATACCTATGTCTTCTAGGTTTTTCTTAGTATTACATAAAGATAATAAAATGATGTGTTAATTCTACAGTTAAAGAACAACCCTCAGCCATTTGCAATTCTTCCATTGAGAATTCTCTGTTTGGATATGTACCCCATTTTATTTGGTAGTTTGACGTCTAGTTTCTTGAGTACTTTATAAATTTTGGAGATCAGTTGTCTGACTGATATGGGATTAGTGAAGATCTTTTCCCCTTTCTGTAGGCTGCCATTTTGTCTTATTGAATGTGTCCATTGCCTTACATAAGCTTCTTAGTGTCAGGAGGTCCCATTTATTAATTTTTGCTCTCAGTGTGCTGCTGGTGTTATATTTAGGAAGTGGTCTCCTGAGCCCACGCATTCAAGGTTGCTTCCTACTTTCTCTTCTATCAGTTTCAGTGTGGCTAGATTTATCTTGAGGTCTTTGATCCATATGGACTTGACTTTTGTGCATGGGGATAGATATGGATCTATTTGCATTCTCCAACATGTCAACATCTAGTTATGTAAGCACCATTTGTTGAAGAAGCTTTTTTTCATTGTATAATTTTAGCTTCCTTGTCAAAAAAACAGGTGTTCATATGTGTGTGAATTAATATTAGGGTCTTCAACTCTATTCCATTGGACCATCTATATGTTTTTATGCCAATACCAAGTATTTCTTATCAGTTAGTTAAGATAAATCCATATTTATATATTTAGAATAAAGAGAAAATATTGACATTCAAAATTTATATGAATCAAAATTTATATCTTATCAAAGCATGTGTATGTGTACATATATACATGTCCACACAAACACATGAATAGAGAAATAGAAAGAGAGAGGGGGAGAGAGATAGAAGGTAAGAACAAATCACCATAGAGCTTATGACTTTGATGGTCTCTTAAACTCAATCCTCCTGTCTTTGCCTCTAAAGTGCTGGGATGACAGCTATGAGCCACTGATCTTGGCCACAACATATTTTTTTAAAAGGCCTTTAGTCATCATAGAATTAGCTTGTTTTTGTGAAAGCTTTCTAAAGAAATTTCAGATCTCCACATTTTTTCTTTTTTTTTTTTTTTTTGGTGTAACGATTTCTTAGAAAACCAAATTGCTCAAAGCAACTAGAATGTTGAACTAAACTTTGAAATGTTAGTGTGGGGACTTGAAGTTTCCTAGACCAGGTATCTGAGTCAAGGGGCTCATTTCCCAGTTCTGTTTTATGAAATGCTCGCAATGCCTTCCATTAAGGGTGAAGCTACCCAAAATGAAAAGAGAGGAGTTTTGAAAGGACAAGATGATTCATTACCGCAGACCCACAGCAAACAATCCATTCACACAGCTCTGTTTGCCTAGGCTGCCATCTTATGACTCACAGCTCTTTGCTGCTCATCACCTCAAGAAAGAAATCCCATTTCAGAGCTGCCATGAAGGGGGAGAACTCCAGTGTACTCTGCCAGGCGCCCTGATCGAAAACCCCTTTCAGCAGAAAGCACCACGCTCCTTTTCTAGGTTTGCCAAGGCTGGCCTGCTCTTGGGGGAAGTGTTCCTCCCACAGGATCTCCTTAGGGGAACCCAATAATGTCAAGCAAATCATGCTGATTGACGCTGGCTGATTCAGAGTGGGTGGGGACAGTAAACAAATAGAACATTAGTGTATTGCACACAAGGAAAATGTGCTGTCTCGAATGGGCTCCTTTGGTAGCATTGGTTATTTAGGCTTTCAACTTTCCAAAGGGTTTCAGATGAAAGGAGCAGTCATCTCCTTTGCTGGTTGGTGCTGTGCTTATCATTCAGGCTTCTGACATTAGTTCAGGACTAAGTTAAATAAAAACCATCAGAACTCAGGCGATACCATACCATATCATACAGAGCCTAGAAATGTCTTACTCAAAAATGTTTCACCTCGTTATTTTGTTCTTTATCTATGAAGAGGCATTTAAAGCTCCATTTCAGGACCATTGAGATTGATGGATAAGTGCTTTCTCTGCCTACTTTGAAGTATCGTGAGTGTATATAACTCCCTCTTGAGGGTTTCATGATTACCTTTGTAAACAGCTATTTTTTTATGTGCCATATCTGTCTCCCCTCTATCCAGAGGCAGTCTTCTCTGGGACAATAACCCATGCCCCCTTTCCCTTGTTCCCTTCCTGGTTTCCCTCATCCTCTATCTTCTGTCTTTGTCTCATATTCCCTTTGTCCCTCTGGGACAAAAAACTCTCCTTTATGCTGAGAACTTGCTCCTGGGGTATCCTAAGCAGATACCATTCCCTTTCAGACCCTATCTCAAAAAATAAGATGGGGAACTAGAGAGGAAAATAATGATGTTTGTCTCTGGCCTCATCTCCCTCAGTCACAGAAGAGAAATCTAGATATACAAGGATATACAAACACACAACACACATACAATGCTTCTTGAACATATGAGCTACAGCAGATGGGTTGCTTCTCATATGATGCCAGTGAAGCCTTGTCACCTTGGAATTGTGTTGTTTCCACTTCCAAAACCAGCAGAAACAGTTCCCTTAGAGAAAGGCACTACCTCCATTTGGACATGAAAAGGGGTCTACAGTGCAATGAAATTGTTGGGGATTTAAGTGGACCTCAAATAATCTCTTTTAGATATTCATTTCATAAACAAGTGGACAATGAGTTCTAGAAATATTGTTTTAGTTTATGGCATAATTTTGCTTAGAATAATGTTAGAAGCAATTGTATTTCAAGATAGCTATAATAGAAATCAACCAACTCATTGTAGAGGTAAAAAGTTCATAAATGAGCATTTGGCAGGTTTTTGTGATTTTTTGAAAATTCAGAGCATTGTATACTTCTGTGCCTACCTTATCTGGGGTACGGATATGGTGCTGAAGGGGCAGCATTGTGAGGAAAGTCATCTTGTAAACTAGACATTGTCAAATGGCACTAGTACAAAGGACACCAACCACACCAACGCTTGGTAACTCACCCATACTCCATTATGCCAACAGAATGTATTCTTTGTTGGTGGTCCTTGGAGTCCCCCATTCTTTCAGAGATCACTGGTAGCAATAGCAAAAATGACTGAAATATTCACTAGTTTCCATAGAGATATTGTGCCCTAGCTTATTCCTGTGGTTTGGTGCTTCAGTCTGGATTTTTACCATTCTTCTTCATGGAAAATGAGCAACAACACTGTGGATTATTTCAAACTACCATAGTTTCCTTAAATCATTCCTTCCTTGCATGTTCTGTTAGGAACTAACGTGAGTAAAATTTACCTATAATGACTTGTTATCCTAAGATATGTGAGAGAATTGGCTGCACTATATTTGTGGGCTACTTAAGGACAATATGTTCTTTTTGTATGGTATGGTCCCGATTTTTAAATGAATTTACTAGATATTTATGTAGTGCCAATATATGTTGAGCTATGACAACACTCTAAATCCCCACGATCCTTGTGAACTGACTAGAGGATAGAAACAAGTGAAGATAGAGGCTTGGGGTTCTTAATGACTTCATGGCAATTCTAGAAACTCACAATTTCTGAATTTAGCTTTTAGACCAATTAATGTTATTTTCTTGTCTGAGCTCCTAGTTTCCTTACAAGTAGAGATAACACACTGCATCATGGTATGTGGACACATTACACATTTGTTATATGTGTGTGTGTGTGTGTGTGTGTGTTTACAGCACCCAGTGCAGTACTGAACAGAGAAGTACTAAGCGAAAGACCTTTATTTATGTTATTTCTCGATGTCCTTAGAAGGACCATACTCATCTAGAAATACCAGAAGTTTCATGGAAATCCTCAAAGTTTTGATTTGCTTGAAAGTCTTTTGGCTTATTGAATAATAGTATAAATGAACTGTGGATCCTCACAAAACAAAGGAAGGTAACCGTTTTCAAAATTCTTTTGGGTACTAATTTTTAAAACAAGAGTACCCTGGTAAGCAGAAGAGATGCATAGAGCTAGCCTTCCCTTTGGCAATCCACTAGGGAATCACACTTCATTTATTCATTTTAGCACTATTTGTGGTATCAGTGATAGTTTCCCAGCATCATTCTGAGAGTTTTAAGTGCAGGAGGACAGAAATCATTGTAAAATCCCTGTCTTCATGGAGCTTACAAAGGTGAAGCATAATCAGTGAAAAGTCCATGACTCCTGTGCAGCAGAAACATGCGTTAGTTGGAGGATTTAATCTGGAATGGGAGTAGCCAGGCAGACAGAGAGGAGATTATTCTAGGGAACGAAATCACCTCAGAACAAAGACCTTGAGAACTAGCTACATTTTTACATGAACATGGTTGAAGACAGAGAGTAAAGCCAAAGGAAGAGTTTAGGAGAGAGAACAGGTGAGGGGAACATGTAGGACTTTGTAGAGCACCAGAAGGATTTGATTTTTTTGATTTTTGTTTTATTGATTTTATTGAGCAATACATTTTTCTCTGCTCTCCTCCCTTGATTTTTACTCCCATTTACCCTGCAGGGTACTGCAAGGTGGGGTTGGTGAGTGACACACTGACATTTGAATGTCGTCAGAGCCCTGAATTCATACTGTGTTAAGAGTAAGTATGGAAATCTCCTTGTAAAAACCTACTTCTATAGAAGAAATTGTCACTTAACAGAGCCAGGCTAGCTTGGTAGATGGTCATAGGCACAGCTCTCCGCACGACAGTGGGAACTCTCTAGTCAGTCGGAACTAGAGATTTGTGATGTGCAAGAAACATGGCCAGTTAAAGTTAGACATCATAAGGGGAATCTTGAAGGATCATTTGAGCAGCAAGGGAAGCCCTGCTTCCAGTGACTGCAGTCACTTCAGGGAGTGCAGGGACATTATCTCCTGGAAAAAGAACAAACAGAATAAGTGGAAGGTGGCAGGAGCAGCTACAGAAAGGCTAGGAAAGAAGTATGGCTGTGCCCTTGAACTGTATCCAAAATAGACCCAATCACCAGGAAGCTCAGCTCAGTGTCATGTTTGGATGTATGTGTGTGGATGTCTTAGAGCAAATGGGAGGGGACTATGGCAAGAGAATCTTTTGTAACATTAACAAGACTAATTTAGTGAAGGGATGTTACATAGATGTTCAATGGAATCTCAAAAGCCCAGCACTTAGGAGAAGTCAGGGAAGTGGGCCTTCTGATAGCGTGAGGCTTCAGGTGTGTGAGGGGAGAAGGGAAGCCACAGAAGAAGGGCCTTGACTGTGGGTGTCAGAGAAAGAGAGGTCTGTGCATTGATTCAGGCCACCCAGGGCAAGGCACTGACCACAAAACCCTAGGAAAGTTTTAGTGTACATAATAGCAGAGGGTTTGCCAGCTGCTTTTGTACACAGAACCCAAAGAGATGAGACGCCCAGTGGGGTAGGCTGAATGGGTTGTCTGTGCAAATATGTCTGACTGAAAGTTCTCTGCGTTAGAGTATAAAGCTGGGGAAGAATGAAGGCCAATGTGTCTATTGAGGATTTGGGGAGAGGTATCAAGGTAGAGAACCAGAGACAGAGAAAGGTGAGTGGCAACATTCTGTGAGATAGGAGCTTGCCTGGGCCCTTCATGTGGGGTTGACTTAGGAATTTTCATGAAACCCAAGTGGGAGAGCCACTGAGGTTCATAAAATCTAGGAGGCATAACAAAATGTGAAAATTAATGGTCTGATTCCTCCCTAAATATTGAAGCACCCCCATACTTACAGCTAGGCCCTCCCCTATGCATGAATGAATTATGTGTGTTGTGGGGGGAATGGTTTTCTCTCCATTGTAGATTAAATGACTTGATGTAGATTCCAATTTTTTTTTCTGCAATTCATGTTTGAATTAAAGCTTGAATTTTGAAATATATTTTTAGACTTAGACCCCCTGGCATTTTAATCCTCAGGTTTAATAGATCCATAATAAGAAATTTCCTTTCCCTAATGGTTCATATCTACCCCACAGAAGCCTGAACAAGCCACACTAAAATGAAGCAAACAACAAAACTGTGTGGCTGCTTTGGACAGAGATTTCCTAGGTTATAAATTGGGCTTTGCTATCTTTTGCTTTTTTTCCAGCAGGATAAAAAAAGTTTGGGTTGTGGGAAGAAAGTGTGACTTCGTTAAATGCATGGATCACATACTTAAGGAAAGATTGGGGGCTGTACTGAGGAAGTGGCACCGAGTGTTCTAGATGAGGAAAGTGGCACCGAGTGTTCTAGATGAGGGAGATGCTGACCAAGCACAATTTAGACCCCAGAAGTGAGGCGGGTGAGGGAGTTTGTGATATGTGCACTCTCTGTCTCGGGTGCAGCAGTAACCAAGAGCTTTACTGAGGCTGAGGGGAATAATGAGGAGTGGCTCAAGGGTAGCAGGGAGGGGTGGGAGGAAGACAGGAGTCTCCATAGCTGTCAGAAAAATCAGTTACGTGATCAGCCAGGAAGAGAATTTGCCACCCAGCAGTGAAGACTCCTTTGAAACTCAATAACATGAGTGTGTAACATATCCAGAGAATGCTGCACTTTTTGTTTCTTTATTCATCTTTTGTTTCTCAGGTTTGTTGTGGGATATTTGTTTACGCTGAAGATGTGTCAGATGTGAAGATGTGTCACTGTGGTTGGTTTAATAAAAAGCAAAATGGCCAATAGCTGGGGAGGCGAGGTGAGGCGGGACTTACAGGCACAGAGAGGAGCTCAGGGTTAGAATCTAGGTGCTCAGGAGATACCAGTGAGACGCTGAGGAAGCTGGAGGTACAACGAAAGAGAGGTTAAAAAAAACAGCATGGTAGACATAGATTAATAGAAATGGGTGAATTTAAGTTATGAGAGCTAGCTGGAAACAAACCTAAGTTAAAGACCAAGATTTTGTCATTAAGCATAAGTATCCATGTCTTGACATTATTATTTGTGGAGCTGGTGGTTCCAAAAGAAAGTCTAATCACACAGATTGCAATGTAACCCACCTCTGTCTCATATGGAAACTGCTGGTTGGTTTTATTTTGCTTTTCAAATATACTTTTCTTGCCAGCAAGAGTTTAAATTATCAATTATCTACTTTCATTTGTTAAAATTATAGAATAGTCCTCGGGAATGTCTCAATTTTTTAAAAGTAGTTTTACCTTTAAAAAACAATTTGGCGTCTCAATCCTGAACATCTATGCCCCTAATATAAAAGCACCCACTTATGTAAAANATACTCATAACAGGAACAATCCATCAGGAGGAAGTCTCAATCCTGAATATCTACACCCCTAACATTAAAGCACCCACTTATGTAAAAGAAACATTACTAGAACTCAAGGCAGTCATCAAACCACACACACTAATAGTAGGAGACTTCAACACTCCTCTCTCACCGATGGTTCATTTTTGTGCAGAAAAGAGTAGTTGGTGACTCTCACTTTGTTATGAACAGAGTTCACTGAACTCCATTTGCTGTTTTGTTTAGTTTTCCTTTTGGGGTGTGTGTGTATGTGTGTGTGTGTGTCCCTAGCTTAGAGAAACTTGAACCAATGTGAACAGCTACAGTGAAAGGTCATCTCAATTCCTAAGTTTCCTAGGAAAATTGAGTTTTCTTTAGTAATTTAGAAATTATCATGAATTTGTAACAAATAGTCTAAGAGATAGAACATGCAAACTTTGCAAATTTTTGTCTATTTATACTTTCACTGTGAGTTAAAATCGTCTAGATATACTGTTTACCTAATATGATACATATAGGAGCCCGTATAATACAATGGAACATGATGCAATATAACAATGATGCATATGTCCGCATACAGATTTGTATTTAATGTTCTACCATGTGCCAAATTATAACAATGAATAAACACTTCTTAAAAATTTACTAAGAGTCAATATGACACAAAAAATACTTATCCAAAAACTCTGACCAAAGGTAATAAAAGTGATTCCCAAAACAACACAGATTATTGATGTAGCCCTTGATTGCATATCAGGGTTTGAAGATGGGCCCATATTGGTGAAGACACCACATACTTAGGATACAGAGCTCAGATGATTCAAGCTGGATCTGACCTGAAAGCCATCTGTTTTCAATGTTCCAGAAAATACTATGCAAGCTGCCGCAGGAAGCCATGAAACAGTCTTACCCAGCCGCAGCACCTATGAACAATGACAATAACCAGCAAGGTGAGATATGCATAAGGTGTAATATTGACACTCACATAACAACAGCAACCAATAGCTGTCTAATTATGCTTAAGGCCCATTCAATAGGAGGTAAATCATGTCTGGTACTGGAAACTTAGCCACCTTCCTAGGGCTAGTGAACTTGTGGTCCTTAGAAAAATATCCACTACTGCTCTTTGCTAGGCCAGCATGTTGTAGCAGGCCACTTGTTTGTTCCCAGCTGCTTAGTCCCAAAGTAATCACACAGAAACTGTATTGTTTCAAACACTGCTTGACCCATTAGCTCTAGCTTCTTATTGTCTAACACTTATATCTGAATTTAACCCATTTCTAGTAACTGTGTATCACCACGTGACAGTGGCTTACCAGGTAAAGTTCCAGCATCTGTCTTTGGTGGAGCTAAAAGGCTTCTCTCTTACTCAGCCTCCTTTCTCCCAGCATTCAGTCTAGTTTTTCCCACCTAGTTCTTCTTTGCTCTGCTATAGGCCCAAAGGAGTTCTTTATTAAGCAATGGTATTCATAAAGGGGGATCCCACATCCCCCTTTTCTGCTTAAATAAAAAGGAAGGTTTTAATTTTAACATAGTAAAATTACATAAAGCAGTTATCAAGAAAGAATTATAATTACAATATTTATATCTATTTTATCTTTCATCATAACTAAGGAAAACTATATTATTACTATCTCTTCTTCTACTCCACCAAAAACTCCAGAAGGATATGATATTACCTAAGGAAACAGGAAGTGCATTGTAAGCAGCTTCCAAAACTCTAGAATTGATAGAGACATCTCACTGCCTGGACAGTCACCCTAAAAGTTCTTCTGTACCATTGGGGCATCCATCTTCAGCCTATAGGCCCATAGTATCCAGCAGACTTTTCTATGAAGCAGAAATTTTCAAAGATAGTTCCACCTATATTGGCAGTTTGTCAGTCACTGTCTTCTATGTCCTGAAGAATGTATAGTAGACTCTTTCATGAAGCAGGAACTCCAAAGGATTGTCTTACCTTTAGACAAGTTCAGCAGTCATTTCTCTGTGGGTCCTGTGGGTCCATTTCATCAAGCAGTTCAGGAAAGAGCAGTTTCTTGCCCAAATGGCTAACCAATTCTGTAAGGAGCCTCTTAAATGCCCATCTTTCTCTTGAAATAATTGGAGCTGCCAGGAGCAGATGTGTCTCATTGTCATAAAAAGTCCTAAATTCTTAAAACACTTTAAATGCCATATTCTGCAGTCTTTGAAAGATTTGAAGGATGCCTATCCATCTGAAATACATCTCTGTACATCTAGAAAATCTAAATAACATGACTANAGCAGCTTCCAAAACTCTAGAATTGATAGAGACATCTCACTGCCTGGACAGTCACCCTAAAAGTTCTTCTGTACCATTGGGGCATCCATCTTCAGCCTATAGGCCCATAGTATCCAGCAGACTTTTCTATGAAGCAGAAATTTTCAAAGATAGTTCCACCTATATTGGCAGTTTGTCAGTCACTGTCTTCTATGTCCTGAAGAATGTATAGTAGACTCTTTCATGAAGCAGGAACTCCAAAGGATTGTCTTACCTTTAGACAAGTTCAGCAGTCATTTCTCTGTGGGTCCTGTGGGTCCATTTCATCAAGCAGTTCAGGAAAGAGCAGTTTCTTGCCCAAATGGCTAACCAATTCTGTAAGGAGCCTCTTAAATGCCCATCTTTCTCTTGAAATAATTGGAGCTGCCAGGAGCAGATGTGTCTCATTGTCATAAAAAGTCCTAAATTCTTAAAACACTTTAAATGCCATATTCTGCAGTCTTTGAAAGATTTGAAGGATGCCTATCCATCTGAAATACATCTCTGTACATCTAGAAAATCTAAATAACATGACTACAAGCTTGACTATTATAGATGACTCTCTATTTACCTACATTTCTCATTTATACATTACATTTTTAAATGAGCTGTACAAACATAATACCTTAATCAAGATCAGAAATATATATACACAGTATAACAAAATTGACCTTAAATTTGTATCAATAAACCAAGATCCATACCAATGCAAATCTTTATAACATATCCCCCTTTGAATGTAAAGAAATATTTATAAACAATATTTGGGAATTTGGGTGTAGTTCTCTAGACTACTTCCTGCTCATTGGGGACACTGTTAATCAGGTCTTCCATGGTGTATCCTGTGTGCTAGGTTAATCCCAGTAAGCAATTAGGCAAAGTAATTTTGGGGGGGGGGTGTTCATGGCAACCTTGCAGGGGTCTTGGTCCAACAAACCATATTAGTCTGGAAGCAATCCTCAGGTTCTCATCCTCTGTGGAAACAAAAGAAGAACCTTTTTTCCAAAGCAACTTATCCTTAGACCCAAATTTGGAAGTCATGATACCTTTAGAACATATATTCTGTTTTAGCTTAGCAGTCCATACAATGAAATTTCTCTGTGTACTTAGCTCCTTTACAGTCAAAAAAATCAAAGAAAACACAATAATATATATAATCCAGACTTTCTGTGTATATTCCACCTTTATGTAGATTATTCTTTTTTACTTTGTCTCTTTAAAGACTTTACCTTTTTTTCTCTTCTCCCCCAAGCTTATGTACATTTATCCAATACTGTGACCCTTTTAGAGATCTTTTCTATCTGAATTTGTCTTTATTGTGTATCTGTAATTATTTTCTGACCAGGACTGCTTCTTAAAATGCTAAGCACTTAGTAAAAACCTAAGCAGTGGCACTACTAGGGTATATACGGCCCTGCCTGCTTGCTCCTCACAGTCCAACATGGTGGAAGTCCATTCACCACTTCTGCAAGCCATGCGCATTGCCTCAGTTCCAAGTATGCAGCGGTCTATGTCTAGCCATTAAGCAAGTTGTAGCAGTCTACCCACAAACCCCATTTAAATGCTCCATAGGGTGCCCAACATGGGGCCAACTAGACTAGCATAATTCCTTACTATGTTCCAAGTCTAATCCTTATATCAGGAGATAAGTGTGGCTACCACTCCTCCTCAAAAAATCTTCCATTTAGAGGAAATAGAGACTAGCCTGGGAAACCATGACTGCATACAATGCAGAGTTCAAACTGTCTTGGAGACCTTGGCCCCAACAGACACATCTACATCACATCTCCTGCATCTTTGGCTCAGGGAAGACCAAAAAAGAGGAAGCAAAAAGTTTATGAGAGCCAGAATATCAGGAAGTCTGCTATGAAGTCTTGCTTTAAAAAGACCACATAAACAAGACTGGAACAATGAAAGTGTCAAAGGACATGTTGGCGTGGAACAAAAGAAAAATTTTGTTGAGTTCCACCCCTAGATACAGAACTACAGGCAACTATTGCCTCTAGGAGAAGGGGAATTAGCCCATCCCAGGGATGAGTTGGCTGATGCCACCTTAAAACTGTAACACACAAACAACAAAAACAGACTCAGTGGGATACATTTATTTATATGTTTGTGTGTTTGTACATACATACACACAATCAAACATATGTATGTAACAAATATCATCAAAGAAGAGGCTATCAGCTCGAAGGTAGGGTGACATGGAAGGGGCTGGGGGAGAAAAGGAAAATAGAAATAATATAATTGTATTTAAATTTAAAACAGTTTTTTAAAAAAAATGGACCAGGGAAATTTTTATTGGTTACACTGGTCAACTTTTCACAGAGAAGGAAACTGAGGCCAACTTAAGTAGCTTACCCATGGCCAACCCAGTAACAGAGCAAGGCTTTGAAGTCAGGCAGTTTGGTTCTGTAGTCTGTACAAAAAGCCACTGTAAATTTGTGGGCTTTTGGCTAACAAACTCTAGAACATTGTTGGCAAAGTTTATTTACTGACTTATTTGTGTTTCTTTTTTCAGATGACGACCTGGCTTAGGCATTTGTGCCTTTGTGCAGTTCACTCTGATGAAGACTATCTAGCTTAGAAAAAAAACCCAGTAAAGGTTAATAGATGTACAAGATGTGCCAACAACCCTGTGCCTGGCAAAAGGCTCTCAAGCTGAGAGCCATTTCAAGCTGATGTGGCTCTGTCTTTTGTCATATTCATGAACCTTGTTTTACTCTTGAAACTAATTCTGAAACAGTAGCACTGGTATCTCCATCATTACACAAGGTGTTAGGCACTAACACTACACACCTGGGTTAGGCAGACAATAGTTTGGGAAATCACAGGAAAATTTGAAGCAATTGTTATTTCACAGCCAATTAAATACTCTATTATTCTTTATTCAAATGTTAGATAGCTAAATCTAGTTTATTAAGAATCCCCAAAGTTCTACCACCACCACCACCACCACCACTTTCCAAATTAATATTAAACCTCCTTTAGAGCATTGTCTTTACAGTATTTCTAAGGTCATTAGGGAAACAATTATGTAGCACTATACATAATTTTACCTTTAGTTATTATTAGGATAGGCATATAGCCATTATACTTTCACAAATTATCCTAATATTAAACATATTCCATGGAAAGTTGATTGTCATTATTAACATTATCAATATTTACCTAAAGTGCATTTTAAGTAGTTAATGTGCCTCAAGCTTTGACCTTTCTTATATTACCAGCTTTTCTTTTCTTTTTCTACACACTCTTCTAACACTTTAGATCTAAATAACCTGTATTAAACAATAAATTATTGCTTTGTCATTAGCATTTTGAGGATTATTAGATACAATTGATACTGATATTCCAAGTTTCATTGTGTCTCATATTTGCTTTGTTATTTTGAAGGGCAACAGAGATCAGACAGTAAAGACAATGCTGACTAGACTCAGAATCCAGTGGCTACTTGGGTCCCTAGAACCATTGGATTATCATCCTTGGAATAATGCTTAGAATTAGTATACTTGGGAGTTTAAGTAATCAAATATATTGAGTATTTCATAGATATAACAAATCTCATATTCCATAGAGTGTCATGAGAAGAAATATATACAGAATCTATTTAACAAAATTAATCTGAGCAATGGTTGATGGATTTAGCAGTATTTAGAACCAAGTATTATAGGTGGCTATGAGAATAAGACAAAAGCCATTTGATTGGTTAGAGTGCGGACATTTCTGATCAGTACAGTCTCTAATTCTACTGTTTCAGTTGGACTTTGATTTCCTATGAAGCAACTAAAAGCATGAAAGTAGCCTCAGGCTGGTGACCCCATGATGAATGAAAAAGCTAAATGGAAGGTAAACTTTAGGGAGATTCTGAGAATGATCATCTTGGTGAAGCTTTTAGAACTGGGCTTATAGTTACTTAGAGATAAGCCAAAAGAGCACTGCAAAATGATAGATTCATTGCTGAATCTTTTATTCCCTGCTATAATAAAGGAAAGACACACAATAGGCTTTCTGGGTTCTACAGGAACTGTATACCGTATTTAGAAAGACAGCTTATGCCTTGATTTATTAAAGGCAAGATGCTTAGAAATGAAGTGCAAAATGTTAGGTTATTTTTGTTTTGGTAACTTTACACAAGCTAGAGTCATCTGGGAATTTAATTGATGCTCATTAAGTAAATATCAACATTGAATTGAATTCATTATTTGAATATATCATTGAATGTCATAATTGAAGCTTACAGTGCTAAGTGCCTATATAAAAATGTTGGGTAGCTCTCATGTTAGCAATTAGCAGCATACCTGAAGGAGTAAGAGCAAAAAGAAGAAATGATACCTGGAAAGAGTAGGTGCAAAGAAATAAACTCAAAGTTGAAATCAGTAAAATGAAAACAACAGAAAAAAAAGAGTAAGTGCAATGAAGAATTGGTTCTCTGAGAAAATCAGTAAGATTTATAAACCCTTAGCCAAATTAACTAAGTAATGGAGAAAAAAGATACAATTTGTGAAATTAGAGGTGAAAATGGGACATTACAATGGACACTGAGGAAAAAGAATCATAAAAGCATACTGAAAAAAAATCTATACTCCACCAAAATGAAAAACCTAAAAATAATAGGTTTCAATATATGCAATCTACCAAAGTTAAATCAAGATTGGGTAGGCAATTTAAACAGACTCCTAGTGAAATAGAAGCAGTAATTAAAAGTCTCAACAACAACAACAAAAACCAGGTCCAGATGGATTCAGTGTAGAATTCTAACAGATATCCAAAGAAGAACTAATGCCAAAACTTCTCAAGTTATTCTGCAAAATAGAAACTGAAGGAACATTGCCTAGTTGAGTTTACAATTGCCCAGATACATAAATCACACAAAGACTCAACAACAACAACAACAAAAATAGAAAATTGCAGACCAATATTTCTTTTGAGCATAAATGCAAAGCTCTCAGGAAAATACTTGGAAACCAAAACCAAGAACACATCAAAAAGATTATCCATCCTGATCAAATAGGCTTCGTCCCATAGCTACAGATTCAACATATGTAAATTGATAAATGATGTAATCCATCACATAAACAGACTAAAGGCTTCATGATCACCTTATTAGATGACAAAAAGGTCTTTGGCAAAATACAACATACTTTCATGATAAAAGTCCTGGAGAGACTAGAGATACAAGGGGCATACTATAATTCATATAACCACAGAAGTTGTGTATCAAGTAAGAGATTAGTGGGAAGTAAAGGATACCCAAAGGAAGGATAATAGAATACATGGACAGGAAGGATCCTGGAGTGGGAGGATTGAATGGGGACAGGAATAGAAAAAGGAGTAAGAGAAGAAAAATATGGGGAAGGACAACTAACACTAAGGTCATTTGAGGGATTATATACTTTACTGCTGTAGAGTCTTCCTTAAATCTATACAGATATTAAAGAAATATAAATGGAGTCACCAAGTAATGGAGGAGACACTGCCCCAACTAGACATTTTTCATCAGCAAGTAAAACCTCCCGTGCAAGGTGTGGGTTGCCTCTCATTGACTCACTGACTAAAGGGGTCACATGGAAACCCCCAAACATCTCAGACTACTGCCAAGGATATTGATTTTTCTCTGTAAAATGATGGTAAGGTCCCCTTAAGACAACAACATTTACATATCTCATTGAATATGTAGAAATTGAACTGGTGCCTAACCAGATCTTTCATCTCTACTGACTAGTGTTCATGGCACTGGAAGGTACTCTGGATGCTACCAGAGAAGAAAATTAACCATCAAGCCTCCAATCTACAATAGTGAGTGGCCTGCCTGCATGATACACTGGTTCAATAGTGGCAAAATTGTTGTAGGAGTAACCAGTCACTCTCTGTTTGGATTTAAGGCTCACTCCATGAGAAGAAACTGATGCCTGGCACTGCTAGTGTGGCTGAGAACCTGAAACTGGATAGACCATGAGTCGGGGAAAAACCAAATACTACTGCTCTGCTAAAGGAACATAACAACAAAATGACTCCTAAGGACATTCTGGTATACCTTGTAAGTCAGAGCCTTTTTCAGAAATCACCAGATAAACTTTCTCTTGCAGTAGATAAGAACTAACACAGAGACCCACAAAAGTGCAATGTACAGAGAGTGAAAGGCCTTAGAATACTCAGTCCCAAATGAGAATTCTTCATCAAAGACCCACCCTTGGAACTTAAGGAATAATGCAGAAAGAGAAGCAGAGTGATTGTAAGAGCCAAAGCGGATACAAGACTTCAAGGAAACAGCATCTTCCAGCCACAGCAGGACTGTTGCACATACGCAATCACAGAGACTGTTGTGACAGGGCCTACCCAGGTTTAATCCATCTAGGGTTCTAGTGTTGAGAGGGGAAAGTGGACTCGGGCTTCCACCCCCAACCAAGAAATTATCTGCAATTGGCATCCGTTTGGAAAGGAAAAATTTATTTCCTCCAACAGAGTTTCATTGGGAGGATTAATCTCCTATGTCCAGCAATAGATAACCAAAATGGAATGAACTCGGTGGTATTTTTTGTAGACTTTTGTTTCATCATGTTTTGTTTGGGCATCTTTTGTCTTACTGGTCATGTATGTAGGTATACATATATACATACATATATATACACATATATACATACATACATATGTTTTTCAATTTTGTGGTATTGTAGGTTTTGCTTTTTTAAAACTGTATTTGTGTATGTGACTTCTTTTTTCTTTTTCCTGTTTTGTAATGTTGTTTTGTTTTTCTGTTTATCTATTTCCTTTCTAAAGGCAGAGATAAAGTGTAGGAGGAGGGGCTGCTTGTTTGTTCTAGCTGCCCAGCGTGAAATAATCACAAAGAAACTGTATTAATTAAAACACTGCTTGGCCCATTAGCTCTAACTTCTTATTGGCTAACTCTTACATCTTAATTTAACCCATCACTATTAATCTGTATATTGCCATGTGGCAGTAGCTTACTGGGTAAAATTCCTAGCATCTGTCTCCGGCGGTTCCATGGCTTCTTCCTTCACCTTCCTTCTCCCAGCATTCCTTTTCAAGCTTTCTCAGGTTTTACAAAGATTTAGCTAGCCCCATGTTGGGTGCCAGTTTGTAGGAGGAGGGCCTATTTGTTCATCCCAGTGGCCCAGCTAGCTTAGCCCTGAAATAACTACACAGGAATTGTATTCATTAAAATAATGCTTAGCCCATTAGCTCTAACTTTTTATTGGCTAATTCTTGTACTAATTTAACCCATTTCTATTAATCTGTATATCACCACATGGCAGTGGCTTATGGGCAAAGATTCAACATGTCTGATCCTGGCAGTGATGGCTCCGTAGTGTCTCCCTAACTCCACCCTTCTTTCTCTCAGCATTAAATCCAACATTCTCTGCCTACTTAAGTTCTGCCCTATCAACAGGCCAAGGCAGTTTCTTTATTCATTAATGGTAATGACAGCACACCGAGGGGATGTCCACATAAATTAAAAAAAAAAAGAAAAAACATGGATTTGGGTGGGGGGGATTGGGAGGATTGAAGAGGAACTGAACGAGAGGAAAACATGATGAGAATATATTGTATGAAAGAAATTTCAATAAACAGAAGAATTACCTCAATAAGATTGGCCTACAGGTAAGTCTATCAGAGTACGAGTAGCATTTTTTTTTATTAATGATAGATGTGGAAGTCCCAGCCAACTGTGAGCAGGCAAACATTGGGCTTGTGGCCTTGGACTGTATAAAATAGGTAGTTGAGAAAGTCAGGAGAGAAAGTTGGTAAA
>LOEQ01002499.1:313174-332693 GCA_001685075.1 Bramus lutescens
AAACATTCTTCCATGCTTCCTGCTTCTGTTCCTGCCTGAAATCCTGCCCTGACTTCCCCTGATGATGACCAGTGATGAAGAAGTATAAGCCAAATAAGTCTTCTTTTTCTCCATGTTTTTGGTCAGAGTTTTATTGCAGCAACAGAGAAGCACACTCCGATATCATTTGTCTTATCTTCTTGTGAGATGAGTTCTGCCTGTTCTATCCTGTTTGACCCAGAAACAAACCACCATAACACAGAAATGGAATATCTAGTACTAAGCCCCAACTTAGTGCCCAGGGCCATGATTCATCCCTCGGCTCACAGAACTACCATTTCACTTTTCCCATGTGGCCAGGTGAAAGAAGAGAACATGGTCAAAATTTTGCTTACAGGTGAGTACTTGGTATTTGAAAGCATTTGCAACTGTGTCACCAACATAACCAGAAGGGCTTTGGAAAATGTTGGAGAAAGAATATCCTCACATGGGGAGATGTGATCAGTGTGCCTCATCCATCACGCCGTGGAGAAAGAGATAGCCTCAGATGAAAGCAAATATAAGATGACTCAGCAATGGCTTGTTAGTCAAGACCCCAGAAAGAAGCCTACTGGCATGTGGAGACAAAAGGTCTGGAATGAGACATCCAGTTGGACATAAGCAAATGGGCAGGAAGCATGAAAATGTGGGCAGTGCACCCTAGTGCCCCCAAGAAAGCATCAGAGGCGAGACACAAACAGCATTGAAAACTGAGGAGACAAGATGACTTATGTCCGCTTTCATTATAGTCAACCCCAACGACTTGTTGGCGGTAGGGATGAAGTGGACTTAATGAAACATATAATGGCTATTTGATCACTAAATTAAGCCAAGGTCAAGTCTAAATGTGAAGATAAGCTTCAGAATGGACAGACAGAAAAGCTAGAATGAGCACATTTGCCTGCCAAGGATAACTGCAGCAGTAAAAACTAAACTTCATCCCACGGAATCCATTTCTAATTTTCTTCTTCAGAAAAGAGACTCATGAGAGACACGGGACTGCTTCCTGAAGCTCTATAGTGAATCCGATTTATGTGGACCAAAGGGTGGACTGAAAAGCCCAGTGTCCCTTGCAGCCTGTTTATTTATGCCTTGGGCTGCTGTCCCTTTAGGCCCACCACCTTGTTTACAGGAAGGTCGTAGGCAGACAAACAGAACACAGGAGGTGCTAATGTAGAACAGTTGTTGACTCCACAGCCTTCCAATGTTGTCAAACACACATATTATCATTTTTCACTCACTGAAGAAGAGAAGATATGCTCTTAAAATCTCTTGAATTCCCACATCTACTTCCATGTATTAGCTCCTATTTTCATGAATTTACATTTATTGTTGTAAATTATTGTTAATTTCAGTCACTCCTATTTTATGACAAACTTAGTATAGACATTCATTATGTTTGACCGACATTATACCCCCAGTGACTAGTGAACAAGTGCATATCACAAGAGAAGTACTCAGTTAACATCTATCGAATGAGGATGGTATTATTACCACTTTTGTAATAGTTCACCTGCTACACTGTAACATGCAAATATGAATTAAGACTGTCAACGAGTGAACAATACCAGTGATGGCTTCTCCAATGTAATCACATTATATGTGCACATATGTGAACATTTGTCTATGCATACATGTTGCTGGCTGTGCGTTATATAGGCAAGAAATAAACTCTTCAGCAGTGGGAAAGAGACTTCTTGGACAAGTGCTTGAATATTCATCTAAACAAGGAAGCTGCGGAGGATCCCCAGGGACATAATTTCTGAGTCTGATAAGCGCAGTTACCAGTCATTCATTGAGCAACTCCACCAAAATGAATTGCTAACAAAAAGAAGGGAGATCAAAGGAGGCTTTCAAGGACAGCAGGAACCAGCCACTGCAAAAGAAGGTATGATGTGTTTGGCAGAAAGGCTCAGGGAAAGGGGAGAACAGCAGAAAGAACGAATCGCTGGAGAAAGCAACGGTTCTAAGTGCCACGTTACCTGTCTCCAACCTAGATCAAAACTGCCCCCGACAGTCCCACTGCTGACTATAGAAAATAAAATGGGGGCAAAAAGTGACAGGTTAATCCTGAACAGCCTCATCATTTTGTTGATATATCCCAGGAGTTCCAAAGGGACAACAGAGGAGCTAGTACCTTTTACTGTGATTCTTTGAAAGAAGCGCATACAACTCTGGTGACCCGTTTCCCACCCAAGCCAATCAAAGTGCCTCAAGTAGCAGTTTCAGTGGAAATTTATTCACAAGGTGTCTGAGCAGTTCTCCAGAGAGATCCCCAAATCTGCAGTATGCTGTTTTTTATCCTGAAGCCATGCCTCACCTTACAGTCCACACACCTACTAAAGGGTGATGTTCCCAACATAGCCCTAGAACAAAGATTTCTGTTCCAGTTTCTTTGGTGATACCTTCCCTGCATTAAGTCTAACAACAAATGCAGACTCCCTGCTTGTCAAGGGCCAGGCATCATGCTAGGAACTGGGGGTGCCATGGTAATCTAAGTCACAGACTCTCTCCTGGCCACATGATCTTTATGGCCTTCTAGGGAAAAGAAGCAAATACATATACAGTGTAAGAATTTCTGCTCTAACTGTTGCTGCTGAGGGAAGACACTTGGTGTCATCAGGAACCTGGATTTGCAAGATGATGAGGGGAGCTTTCCTGCTGAACTGGAATGAGTTGAGCTGAGAGCTGGGAATTAAAAACAAGAGATGCTGACCAGGCACATGGACCAGTATGTGTGTGCTTTACCTGACTATAAGCAGAGAGCCAGGTCAGTGGGTTAGCAGTCTGATTCTCCCCCATCCCAAACCAGCTGGAGACATCAATAAGCTGCTGCTTCCTTTTTCCCGCCACCCACCCAGTGGCCCTGAAGGGAAGTGAAGAAAGGGAGAGAAAACACCTTGCTGTTCCTATTCTCTTGAAAAGCCAACTTCCACTGTCATCTGCTCCCGTGTCTGGAGGTCTGACAGCTTTCTCATTGCATAGAAGCACAAGGAAAATAGTGAAGCTGTCCACTGAGATGCAACACATCCTCCATGTCAGCTCTTTAAGTTCTGGGTGGGAGGCCCGGGAGGACAGCTGACTCCTGTGTCTCACCTCTTCCAGAAATAGCAGAGGTAAGAGACAAAGGCCCAAAGTGGACAGGCTTGCAACTAGAGCCAATAAGCCATAGTAATCAATCACTTGTGAAATACTGCTGTAAGTGCCACTGCTGAAACTACAACAAAAATATTGCTGTAACTGGAAATCACTGGAAATTCCTCTAGGCGAGTCCCAGCAGAGGTCCCTGCTCTCTGGTGTTATTTGTCCATCGTTATCTGGCCCACAAGACAGGCAGGCAGCTTTGGGCAGGATCTTGTTATGAATTTACAGGACAAAATCTGCATCAAAATAACAAAAACAAATGTACACAAATGGCCCACCGTCCTGATGCTTTCCCCTGATGATCTTAAGTGGTTGGCTTGGCAGGTGTTGGTGCTGATGTGTTTCACAGCACCTGTGGAAAAGCTGAAGCGCTCCACACACCCTTAGATATGATAGGCTTCTGCAGAAAGATATGTGATGGTGTTGAGGATGATTATTAGAATGTGATACAGCTGCTGCGGAAGCTGCTGGGTGTCGGCAACTAGCATACTAGCATTATATCTAGAAGAATAACAGACTTAGGTGAAGGGCATGGGGATGAGGCCATTAGCCAGGACTACCCCCAAAGAGCGAAACAGAGAGGAAGAGTTTGAGGAAGTACGCAGAGTTAGCATATCATGAATAGATGATAATGACCATTAAAGAAAAGCCCAAATGGCACAATCTGGAAATTCAAAGAATTCTCACTAAGCATTAGAGACTTCAGAACCTGTATTAGGACAGTATAAGAGGGGACAGTAGGATAACAAAATATCTCTAGAATTTAGTACAAACACCTCGCATTACCATGAGATGATGACTGTAGTGTAAGAGAATTCCTTTATCATCCACAAAGTCTTGACAAGCCCTTTCCTTCCTCTTGTGACAGGAAGCAGGCTGGGTCTCCAGTGAGCGTGGTGTGATCCCAAACTATATATCTCTCCCAGCGTGGCAAGGATTTTCCCAGGGAAGCATGATGGTGGCTTGACATTAGGAATTCCATGGGAACAGAGAGAATTTCAGTATTTACTTCTTCGGATAAACAGGTGGGTAAAGCAAGGATGAAGAGGAGACTAGGCTAAATTATGCCAACTTGAACATGACAAAAGACTCTCAGCAAGACTTGAGTTATTGGAGGGAAACTCAGCTTTACCAAGTCAAACCTTGTTGACAGTGAAGGCTTTATTCTAGGTTCACATCAGCTCAGCAGAAAAAATGGTGGAGCCCACCCTTAAGTCCCAAGGAAAACACTGCCGGCTTATAGCTGCTCTGAATATGAACTCAACTGATACAACAAATGAAAGTCTCCCGAAACCATCCTAGACACACCACTTACCCTGTGCCTAGAGCTATTAGTCCTGAGGGTGAAAAGAACAGTGCTGTCCCATAGGTAATTCTGAAACCATCAAGGTGCCATATTAGCCACACAGACTGGCTTTTCCGGCATGAAGTCTGTATCCAGTTCCTGTACTTCTTTACATCACAGATGGAGCAAACAATCATAGCTCAGATAGTTTATGTTTCATTAGAAATCTCTTGCTCTTCATATTTTTCTTGCTTTTCAAGAGACAGGCACAATAGAATGCATCATTCGTCTTTCTAGCACAGAGAATTCCTATTTTTTCAATGAATGGTAAATGCATGTAAAAAAATATTTAGCTTTTGTTCAATGACTACAGAGGGGTGTTTTGGAGAAGGCCATGTGCACAGGACAGAGTACAGAGTAAGGAGGGAAAAAATGAGGGTCAGGAGAATCGAGTGCCCATATTTGGTCTCAAAAGCAGATACTACCTCTCGGAGTCACAAGGTAACAATGGTAGGATAAATGAATATTGTGACTTGGGATGAGAGACAGGAGGATGTAGGAGGCAAAGATGCAGCTCCTTCTCCTTCTCCCCATCCTCTTTTCATCACGACCACCATACAAATGCCTCTTACATTAAACCACAGCTGAGCGCAGGAGATTGACAGAATTTTCACTTTTCATCTGGATGATTCAACAACATGTAGAAGCAGCCACTGTGGGCCTCCTCAGGAGGGAAGGGTGGAAAGCAACCTGCTTGAAAGACTTATTTAAAAAGAAAAAAGTTCAGAAGCCACTAGGTGTTTGGTACTCATTTTCAAGGCTATAAATCCCACAGCGGGTGCACCTAAGCAATCAGAATAGGCAAGCACTCTGATAAATTCCATGGTGATACTTAGGGCCACAGAAACCCTGGGAGGCTATAAATAGTCATTAGGAGTGAGATGTTGCTGAGCACCAAGGGAGAAACCCACCAATGGAGCAGAAATGTAAATCAAGAGCTACTGTAAGAAAATCGTGTTTTCATATTAAGTATAAAGGATGAAAAAAGAAAAAAAAACAGCGAAGTTAGGTTTTCCCCCCAATGGTTAGTCAGGATTAGATTCACTTCTGAACATTTCAAGGAAGGAAGAGGAGAAGAGAAACCAGAGAAACAAGAGGGAGAGGAGGAAGAAACAGAGGGAGGCAGGGAAGTCGGCTTCCCTCTACCTGGATTCCATCTAAATGCACACAAGCTGCGAGATTAATCCTGATGCACGCGTGTCCGCAGTCAGCAAGGTTGCCTGTGCTTATAGACTGCGTCAGCTGACAGATTGGCTTCTTTTCTTCTCTTCTTTTTAAACAAGAGAATAAAACTTTTTGATAAACTCTGCAGACACTGAGAGGATTAATATGCAATTGGTAAGTCATTCTTGAACAGTCTGAAGGTCCTTGAGGTAGAGACATCACTCATTTGTGGAGTACCTATAACCATTGTCAAAGTCGCTTCTAAGCTCTCCTCCAACAAAGTGCACATTCTAACACAGAAGACCTTATAGTTCACAGGATAGGATCTCACAAGCTACAGAGAACAATAGAAATGTATTCTGGTAAACCAACAATGTAGTTTTCAGGTTGTTTCTGTCTGCAGTATATTTTCGTTCATCTTTCCTGTGAATGGTATTTCTGCAATTGGGAAGGTCACCTTGAACTGTAGGTCTGCACCACACATAAAAAAAAAACTATGTAAGCCACATCTTTGAAAATTCTCTGTTAAATTTTATATATGGATTTATAGAGCAATCTTTCTTTCAAATATCTAGGAATACAGAATCTAAGTGGTGAAAGAGTTGGTAATGATATTGTTATCCTACTTAATATGTTCTTGGCTGACCCACGCAGCCCCTATTTCAGAAAATGCTTCCAAAGACCTAGAATATAATTGATTTATTTCCTCGGTCAGGGAAGGGTGATCATTTATTAGCAATTGAGAAATGAGGTTTGGCATCCAATGATGTTTTATAAAGCCCTACAAGTTTGATCGGACTAAAAGAAAAAAGATTCGTGATTTCTGAAAATAAATAGAGGGTATGAAGCATGATGAAATGAGCATCAGCTTAGAAGGTGAATTGCCTGGATTCAAACCCCAGCGACACTGCTGATTGACTACAGGTCTGGACATGGTCTTCTGTGTCACAGCTGCTTACTTGTGCAAATGATGGTGGTTACTATACCCACTTCCAAGCTTATGGTAGAGCTTAACCAACGTTTCTGTTTATAAACTCTCAGGACATAGACCACTCTGCACAATTACTGACTTGTATAAATAGTTGCCTATTCTGAGGAGGTTTGGTGTTGAGTGCTTTCCCCATTATGTATGCTTCATCTACCACTGTTAAGTACCCAGAGCCCCTCTCGGGCTCCCCTCTAGATCTCCCTCATATCTGTGCTTTGCACCAGATCTGACTGCACATTCCCTCCATCTTCCTCTTGATTCTGGGAACATTGCAACAGTCTCCTGGTCCCAGTACTGCCACTTTTAAGAGATCCATTCAGGACATCAACCCAGCCCTACTTCCTCTTTTCAATTATGTTTTAATCACGTTTTCAATTTTGATGTCTCCCTATCATCCACTGCATGGTGCTGAACAGCACTTTAGTCTTGTGTTCTAGATTCTTCGCATTCCAGTCTGTACAGGCAACACCATCTCTCCCACTTCGCCAGCACTGATACTTTGCCAAGGACAAACTATTCTATCTACACAGAGTGCTTCTATGTTCCTAAACTGAAGTGAGTACATAGATTCAAAGAAACATTTCTAAAGACTTTGCTGTCGGAATCTGTGCAACCTTTCCTGTAGCAAATAGTGGGAAAGACAACATTGCTCATTACTTACATGGATAATTTTGAAACAACCATCCAAATTATTCGGAGCAAGGCTCTTAGCGGGTGAAGCACCTCAGTGGTCAAATTAGAATTAGGATAGGGTCCTTGGGTAAAAGACTGTGGTAAGGACATGTATGGCTGACTGCCCCTATGTGACAGGGCAAGCTGTCTGTAACAAGAGCCAGACAGGAGAAGATATTGTGGGTCCAAAAATTAAAACTGGTTTAGATGGGCAGATATAAGTGTGTGTATGATATGTGGTTGCAATAATGGGATCATCTTGAGATAATTTTTAAGGAGAATACTTAGAGAAAAGAGGAAGGTCACAGACGGAACCACGGGAGCATCAGGCTTTAGGGCAGAAGCCAAGGAAAGTCTGTTTTGTTCCCTTCTGCCTTACATACACTGCTTATCTACAGATGAAGGATTCCCACAGCCACTAAGGAGAATACGTGACCTCAAACTCTTGTTTCCTCCTAACATCTCCCTTGACTCCGTCTCAGCTCTTAGTCAAGCATTCACCGCAGTTGCCGCCATCTGGAAATACAACAGCATGTGGGACATCAACACACAGTTTCTAAAGTGAATTGGACAAAAGGGAGCATCAAGAGCATGTGCAGGCACTGTTAGTCAAACTGAACTACATCTTAAAAGAAATGTTGTGATCTCAGTGGCTTATTTCCTTCCACGCTACCTCTAAATGTTCTTCTCCTTTCCTTCTTTAAAGACAGGGTCTCACTGTGTTGCCATATTGACCTCAGATGTCCCAGTCTCTTCCTCAGCATCCAAAGCAGTCGTTGCACACATGTGCAGCCACGCCAGGCATAGGCTTATTTCTTGATGACTTTATGCTGCGTGAAGATGACCTGGGAGCTCAGTTTCATCGTCTCCTTCCTCACTGTCACCCAGGAGAAGATGCTATCCCAGCGAAAGAGAATAGAGCAAAAGCATCCTGGACTTTAAGGCTTCCGCATGCAGCATGATGCTTGTTTGTTTGGAAGAATGGGGGAGGGATGACCCACTGGAGGTAAAAGTAAAGGTAGCTTTTGTACTTTACATGAAGAATAGGAAGGACTTAAGTAGATAAAAATAAAGAGAAAAGTAACTCATGAGGAAAAGGCAGGTGTAGCTCTATGGGTTCAAGACCAGCCTGGTCTACACAGTGAGTATAGATCTGCCAGGGCTGCACAGTGAGAAGGTGTCTCAATAGCTATGAAGTCAAAACAGAAAGGGCATGGACTTAGGGAGACACTAGGAAATATTGCAAAGAAAATTCCCACTTAGCTAAAATAAAAAGCACTACTTCATTCTATAAGAATAAACTTTATACTGAATAAAAAGATGAATTTGCTATATAGCCAACCTATAAGATTGACAAGCTTGAAAGGAAAATGTGATTCCATCCAATTCTGTTCCATCTGATGCAAAAAGTTACAGAATGGATAACGTGGTTGCATGGTAAGCCGCAAAGCTGGGTTTACAGAATAAATAAATGAAAAAATAAACCCTGAGGATGCAATTTAAGAAATAACTTTTCGCTTAAATCAGTGACAAGATGAATCCTGTTAAAATTGGAAGATAATAGTAAAAAAATAGTGCCTGGCTAGGGGGGACATGTGTATTTTCAGGTGAATTCCAGCCCTATATCATGAATAAAACAAGTAACTGTGGGTTTGGGTTTTAAATGCCATTCTGCTACTATCACCTTCTGATGCTTTACAAGGAAAAATTAACAGCCTTACAAATAACTTTCATTGACATATTCATCATGAGAGAAAACTAGTAGTTCTGTGACTGGTACCAAAACTAATTCTGGTGAAAAAGATCAAGTATCAAATACGAGTTGCTATCCCCAAGTTGTAAGCTCTGGAAGGCAAGATCAGGATCCCGTCTACGTTTTTGTCTTCACTGAAACTAATGAGATATTGAAAAAAGCGAGCTGGGAAGATGGTTTACTGCACACACATGAAAGCCTAAGTTTGGATCCCCAAGACACACATCAAATTCTAGGTGCAGCAGTATTCCGTAACCCCTGTTCTGGGAAAGCAGAACCAGGTGAATCCTTGGCGCTCACAGGTAAGCCAATCTAGTTGAGTAAATGAGCTCCAGGTTCAGTGAGCGACCCTGCATCAAAACTACAAGGTGGGGAGTGACTGAGGAAGACATCTGATATTGACACATGTGTAAATACTTGCATCAGCACCTCCACACACATGTGCACATGTCTGCGACAAACAGGTTCACACATGTATACCCCACATACAGAAAGGTGTTTAGTAATACATGTTAAATAATTTAGAATAAAGAATAAAAGAGGCAATTACTTCATTTGGGTGGTTTATGCTCTTCTTTCAAGACAAATATTTTATTAAGATTGTTTGCCTTCATGCATACCAAAAGGACTCTATATTCTATCAGAGAGATACTTGTACATCCATGTTGATGGATGCTCTACTAATAATAATTAAATCAGACTAGATGTCCATCAAGATGAGTGGATAATGAAAAGGTGCTACATATGCACAATGAAGTTACTTGGCTGAGTAGGAAACTGACATTATGAAATATACTGAATGTAGTTTTTTTTTTTACTCTTTACTCATGGGGTGGTGCAGGCTGCCACCCAGCTCCCAAATAAATACATGGAGGCTTATTCTTTGTTATGAATGCCAGCCTTAGTTTAGTTTGTTTCTAGGCAGCCATTCTTAACTCAAATTATCCCATCTACCATTTGCCTCTGAGATGTTGCCTTTCTCTATTCCTGTATATCTTTTCTTTCCTTCTTATTCTGTGTCTGGCTGTGTGGCTAGATGGCTGGCCTTTCTTTTCTTGCTTCTCGATCTTCTCTTCCCAGATTTTCTTCTCTTATTTATTCTCTCTGCCTGCCAGCCCCACCTACCCTTTCTACTGCCTAGCTATTGGCCATTCAGCTCTTTATTAGACGAATCAAGTGTTTTATGCAAACAACATAACACAGCTTCACAGAGTTAAGCAAATGAAACATAAAAAATGCAACATATCTTTGCATCATTAAAACAAATATTTCACAGCATCAACAAATGTAACACATCTTAAAATAATATTCCACAACAGATGAATGGATGAATCTAAGGAGTATTATATTAAGCGATGAAGGTGTAAGTCATAAACAATCCCACACCAGAATTATGATTAATAGAATAGTTATTTATTTAAAAGGGAAAACTTACAGATCACTGTCCCAGACAACAGCCCTCTGTGCAATCAGGAAAGGAGCCTACTCCGGAAGCAGAGCTGGAAGCAAGAGAGGGAGTAGAGGGCAGTTGCTGCTTTTTTAAAGAGAGAGAGACCACGCCCCAATGGGCTGGTATCTCAGCGGCTATTGGCTGAGGAAGCAGAAGGAGCTCCCGCAACAGAGCAAGGTGATCCAAACTAAGAAAGACAAAGCTGAATGCAGATCATAGCTTACATATGTATTTACATATATATGTATAAGATGCATATGTATAACATACATATAAATAGGTATACATATGAATAAAAGATAGAACACTACAAAAGAGGCTAAGGAATTGGGAAGGGGTGCAGATGAAGAGAAGGGGCAAAGGAGACACATGAAATGAGAATAGGTGGGCAGCTTGTGGGATGCAAAAGTCTGGAGCAAGGAACAGGGGAGATCAGAAGGAAGCATCTCACCTGAAACAAACTTTATTTGGAAACACATTTGTGTGGTAACTTTTAAAATACTTTTCTTCACCAAGGCTTTCATGTGCAAGATATTATGTTCCTCATGACTGATAGATCCCTATGGAGGGCACTAAGTATTTGTACATATTGTATGGAGGATAAGAGAAAGGTTGGGGCAGAAAAAGTGAGGGAGAAGTAATGGGACAGGTATGGAAGCATCTCATGGGAGAAAAGGTGTTAGATTAATAGGTTATAAAATGATTTTATATGATGTATAGTGGACAACAGAGATATTTACACTTAGAAATCTTTCAATCTTTTTGTTATTGAAAACAATTTTTAATTTAAATATATTTTGATCATATTCTTCCCCTCCCACAATTCCTGTCAGGTCCTCTCCATCTCGTAATCCATCCATCTTTAAGTTCTTTATCAAAAAACAAGTAAAAACCCAATACAACTATAAACTCCCCAAAAACAAAAACAAAAAACAAAATGAAACCAAATAAAAGGACACACATACACATGTCAAAAAAAAGTCTGTGGAGTCCATTATATGTTATATGAGGCTTGTCCTGAAATGGTTGATGTATCTAATGTCACTCCATTGGAGAAAACTGACTTTTCCTCTCCCAGCAGGTTTAAGTAACACTTCAGTTATTTGTCATAATTCGTTCTTTTTAAAAATAGCAAAGTATAGTAAGATAAAACAAAAACTATCACAATGAAGATAGACAAGACAAATCAACTAAAGGAAAAGAGCCCATGAGGAGGCACAAGAATCGCAGACCCACTCATTTGCACACACAAGAGTTCCATAAAAACACTAAACTGGAAACCGTCACCTACGCAGAGGACCTGCCTCAGACCCGTTCAGGCCCTGTGTGTGCTGTTTCGGCTCTCCTATGAGCTTTGCGCACGCTGACTGAGAGGGTCTTGTTTTCTTGGTGTCCTTCATCTCCTCTGGCTCTTTCAACTTCTTCCTAGGGTTTCCCTGAGCTCTGAGGGAAAGGATTTGATTGAGACATCCCATTTGGGGCTGAGAGTTCCAAGGTCTCTCACTCTCTGTGTATTGGATTTGTCCCCATCTGCTGCAAGAGGAAGCTTCTCTGATGATGGCTGAGCAACACACTGTCTGCGAGGACACCAAAATAACACTCGGAGTAACTTTATCACTACATTTTTTTTCTTTTATAGACCATTATTATTTGATTTTTACCCTAAGTCCCTGGGCTATCTAGTCTCAGGTTTGTGGTCAGCCAGGCAGTGCAGGGTATAGGTTCCACCTCATGGAGAGGCCCTTAAATCACAACACAACAGTTATTGGTTGGTTCCTCTCATACGTTTTGTTCCAACGTTGCCCTAGCGTGTCTTGCAGGCAAGACAGCATTGTAGATAAAGGTTTTATTGGTGGTTTGGTGTTTTTGTTTCTCTTTTGAGAGTGTGCATAGTATATTCCTGTACTAAAGCCGCTGGAAGACAGGGTGAAGGCTCTATGTGGACACCAGCCCACATCTCCATGTTCAATGAGTAGTTGTCTTCAGGAATGGGTACTCACTGCCAGTTTGTGGAGAGCCACCTGCAGTCTTGGCAACAGCCTGGGTTGTTTGCAGTTTCTGGCAGGAGTCCTTTATCAACAATTAGATGCAACCCAACCCCAGCACTGGAATGTTTTTTGGTGACAAGAGATTGCCAGTCTCCATTATTTGGAGATTTTATTTAGACCACTTTCATATATGTATGTATTTTAGGAAGTTTATAATGTATTAGGCTTCTATATTACCACTCAAATGTCCCTTAATTTTAGCTGTCTCTCCATGTATTCCCTTCCACAACCCTCTTTCTTCTCTCCTTCCCAACCTGATCCTCCCATCTCAGCTCCTCCCATCCAAAACTATTTTATTTTCCTTTCCTAATGAGATTTATCTGTTCTCTCCAGTCCCTACTCTATACCTACCCCCTGTGGTTCTATGGATTGTAGCTTGGTTATCAATAAATTCACAGCCAGCAAGGAGCTGAACACAGTTGCCTAACTTAAGCCATAACATGATAAAAAAATAAATAAATAAACGAGCTCATATTCAGATGAGGTCCAAATGAAAAAAGAGCGATTATCAATGCAGGTGAGAGCTGTGGCTTTGTCAACCTGAGTGGACTAATAAACACATAGACTGAGGGACTTAGTCACACAGAGACAGCTTTGAGTATGCCTGTGAGCACACTTCCAGAAAGAACTAACTGAGGAGGAGAGAACACCTCTGAAGAGATGATTCCATCCTGTAGACTGGGGACCTAGACTGACTGAGAAAACAAGCTGGTTGAGTGCAAGCATCCATCTCTCTTTGCTTTTTGACCCACCCAAATGTGCTTTCTCAGTTGTGATGGACTGCACCCTCAAAACCTCAGCAAGACAACATAAATCCTTCTTCCCTCAAGTCACTTCCTGTCGGGTATCTGGTGAGAACAATATTAAAAATAATGATGTAGAAAACCAATCCTGGAGAATGGGGCTGTCACTGTGAGAAAACTGACCATGTGATTATTAGACCTTTGGAACTGGGTAGAACTGGTTTTGAGGAGGAATCATGAGTTTGGAGCTGCACACTAAGAAAGCTGTAGACTGCTATAAGTTGAGCTTAATGTACACTCTAGTAGGAGTTTGGAAGAGAAGGCTGACAGAAATGCAGAGCTATTCAAGATCACCAGGTTTCAAGGGGTAACAAAAACTCTATCAGGAACCACTCTAGGGACCAAATGTTATACTCTGGCAAAGAATCTGGTTGCGTTCTGACCATGTCCTGCAAATATAAGTGAGGCTGAATTCAAAAGTAATGGGTTAATTTGATGGGGGAAATTTGAAGACAGCAAATTTGAAGACAGAAACATCTAGACTGTGACTTAGTTGTTGGTTATTTCTTACTGAATTTACCCCGACTTATGTAATGGGTACAGAAAGATATACAAACTGTGTGGGTTGGTAGGAAATGAACTTGAACCCAGTTAAATGTGAAGAGAGGGTAGGGTTTGGGCAAGCTAGCAGTATTTGTTAAAGAGTAATACAAACAAAAAAGAAACCTTAGTTCCTATTGGGACAAAAAGTGATTTGAGGACAAAGTCCTACCCAATGAAAATCACCAGAGTATAACCATACAAATTCATTTGAATGGAAAATGTCAGAAAATATAGATACTTCAGGGTACTATAATAGAAACCACTTGCCTAGGAAATATTTACCCAACTTCATCCACAAGATCACATGGAGGCCACTACAACTATAGTCCAATGGAGGCCAGGCTGTCTCTCAATCTGATATCAGAACTTGTTGTCATCATCTTCATCATGCTAGTTTTATAGGAATGCAAAACACAATGACAGAGTCATCGAGGCTTGCACCAAGGTCCCTAAAGCCACTGGGTGATGTGTGGAAGGGTCAGATTCCCTGAATTGAACTCCCAAATGGACTGTGCATAAAGTTGGGAAAGTGAAGTCTACATGTCAGGAGAGACTCCAGGATATCAGAGATGACAGAAATATGGGATATTTGCTAGAAAAAAAAGGAGCTACTGAGTGGAGCAGGGTCAAGAGTGCAGGCAACAGAGTGGAAGAGGGGAGGCTCCCCAAGCCCATTAGAGTTTGATGATGCCATCACCAGTCTCAGACATTAGACACTAAGTTACAAGGCTCAGTGTTTTCCTTGCTGTGCTTCGTCTTGGTTCCATCCTAACTTTCCGGTGCTGCGCTCCTGTATCTCTCTTCTGGAATGGAAATGTTTAGACTGTGACATTGTATGTTGCAGTTGTGTAACTTTGTTTTGTTTTTATTGGCAGGTGTTCACAGTTAAGAGATTGTCTTGAGTTTTAGAAGTGATTTTTGAACTTTGAGCTTTATAAAAAAAGTTTTTAATTTTAGACTATAACATAATTATAACACTTTCCCTTTCCCTTTCCTCCCTCTGAACCCTCCCATGTACCTCTCCTTGCTCTCTTTCAAATTTATGGCCTTGTTTTTCAATAATTGCTTATTTGCTTATGTGTGTATACAACCTTTAAACTTTGAACTTTTGAATGATGTTGAAACTATTAAGACTATGATGATCTCTTGGAGTTGAACTAAATTAGGGTTGAGAGGCACAATATTGTGGTTTAAAGAATGTATCCAGGTGTCAAACTGACAAAGAATTGATCTGTGATGGTTAATTTTAGTTGTGAACTTGATTGAATTAAAAAGTGCCTATGCGTTATTGAAGGACACTTCTGCTGGGGCAGTTTCCAGCTAGGCTGACAGTTAAAACCAACCCTGAACTTCACAGCCTTTTCTTCCCTACCTCCCTTCAGCCTCCCCATTTCCCATCATCCATCTTCTTCTATTCTGTCCTATTCATTTTCAGGTATGCTTATAACAGGCATCATGTGGTTCTCTTCTCTCTTTCCTTTGGGTTTTCTTTTTCTTTTTTCTTTTTTTTGAGGAAACATACCTATAGAAGTACTATTTACTTAGTTATGGATGCATATTAATAATATGTATATAAAATATATGAGTTGCTTGCAAAAATACTGAAGTGCATATATATAATTTCAATATATATTATTTAATATGTATGTAATATATACTCTTTTATGTAACAAAAATTAATGAGAATTGAGGCCATAAATGTGTTAGGAAAGGAATATAGTTGGTTTTGTAGACACACACACACACAAAATACCAAACCCTGAAGTACAGGCTGGGGGAATGAATAAGTTATATAAATGCCACTCATCTCTCTCTCTGCTTCCTGACTCCCCAAATGTCAGAAAAGAACACATTACCACAGTTATGAGCCACTCCTACCACCATGCCAACCCCACCATGATGGGTCAGACCCCCAAATACTGAGCCATAATATATCCTTCCTCCCTTGAGTTATTTTTTGTCTTGATCATAGCAATATAAAAGCCAACACAAAGGGCTCTATAACCCACAGATGTCCCTGTGGAGGCATAGGGTGAGAACTCACACATGCCAGGTCATCTACCTGAGTACGAGCATACAACAAAGTGTCATACATGGGACAGAGCAGGAGTCAGTGAAGAACGTTTGCCCAAGAAACCATAGAAAGCTGATTAAAATTTTTTAAATGAAATTGAATCATTGGGATATTTTATTAGTCTGTTTTCTTTATGACAAATCACTCAGTGATTCCAATGTCAACATAAGACTCCTCCAGCCTCTGGTTTGACTGCAGCACTTTTAAAATAGGCCTCAGGGAAGGTGAGAGAGGTGACTCCACAGACTTTAAAAAAAATAAGCTAGGGCAAAATTAAGAAAGCCTCAGAGGAGAAGCCCCCAGAATGAGTCTGAAAAACAAGGAAAGCTTCCTTCATTGGCTCTCTCCCTCCAGTGCTGACCAGGGCAGATGGGAATGAAGCAGGTCAACTACTGGCCTCAACACAAGGGTGGAAACTCATGGAAGGAGTTTAATCTTTCAAAGAGGATTAAAATAATAGTCTAACATTTGGGCCAGTGAATTATAATCCTTTGTCATGTTTGATCATTGATCAACATAACACATTGATCATAGTTTACTGTGATTTTAGTTGAAGCGATGACGTAATAGTCTTAGGATGGCATTGAATAACGCTTCAGATCCTTAGACTTACCTGCAGCCCATACACCAATGCTACTTAAGAGTAAGCAGGACATTCCAATGAAACCTCTTATCCAGGGACAGAGGAAAATTCCTTCCCTGGTCTTAATTTTAAAGACCAACTAGAAGGAACACAGAGCAGCATTTTTTTTTCAAATCCTAAAAGTCATGCTTTCAATATACTAATTAATTTGTGATCACTTCTCTGCCTTGATTGCATCACTCTGCCAGTGGTGCAGGTGCAAAAAGATCAGTATCTTTCTTAGAAAGTAAAAAACCAGCAACTTCCTAAAACTGAAGCCTCAATCTAAACATGATTTCTTGAGACATTTCTAGAATAAGGAAAACAGCTCTTCAGAGACGCTGCTTATCCTGCTGTCACCAAGAAGAGCCAACTCTTTCTCCTGTGTACCAAATCACTGAGGCTTAGACTCCTAACCTAAGGCTGGACTATACTAAATTGGGTCTGCTCCATCCCTGTGTTTTTTTCCTAACCACTGTCTGCTGTAGCTGTTTGCTATCATTTCCTTCTATGTCAGGCTAAGAATTTCCTAGCCTGCATGAAACTAAGTTCATTCTTCTGCTAAAATGAATGCCTTAGAAACGTTCAGAATGAAAGGGACAAATATGAGCCATTGTTCTCCCTGAGGTGAAGATGGGAGAGTGACGGCACCCTTCCTTGGAGTTTGTCTACCTGAAGTAGGCAGCCCCATGCTAAGGGCAATGGAATCTTTGATTGTCACAGTCAGCATTCAAAAACGACATTTTTTATTAACAAAGAATGATTAAATATAATTCTTTATCTTCAAAGTGGTCCTTTTGAAAAACTGTGTTATCTCTACAAAAGATGACAATCTGCCAACACAGAATAGCTTGTGAATGCAAATATTGCTCACTTCATTGTTCCTGATTTCCTCAGAAGTTACATAACCCTCACTTTCTAAAAACTGTAGGCTGTGAAGTTAATAGAATTCCAAAGGACTAATTTTCAATCCAAAAAGTTACAAAGATGTTAGGTCTCCAAGTCTTTAAGGAAATCCAATTATAGGTCTTTCATATTATTATTATGATTCAAGAAAAGACCAAAAGAGAGGCTTTTCTTCTCCAGTGTCATTTACTCAGCAGGAACACTCCTTGACTCTGGAGCTGATCCTATTGCATTTCTCATTACGAAGTTACTACCAGATACCCAAATTCAAACAGAAACTGAGCAGTCAAAAGTTGTTCTGGATACCTCAGAGGTACACCTTTTCATAATAGTTTATCTGTAAACGTTGGGGACAGGATTGTGATTAGCGGAGGGCAATGCTGAGGCCACATTTAAGGAGAAATTCACTCTTTGAAGGATTTCTCGAGTTTCAGACCATCAACACTTCATGCCCGCACCCTAACTTTGGCTGGAGTGGAATTAATTTCTTGACATCACCCTGTCTTTCAGAAGAGAAATAACAATGACTGGTGAGAGAAGAAGCATTTTCTTTAGTGGTACAATCACTGATGTTGTGCTCATGTCCCCAGCCATGTGGCTGTGAGCAGTTCTGGTGAAATCAGACAGAGACAGTGGAGGAGGGAAGAGGTGGAAGGAGAAACAGAAACAGATCAGAGGGATTTGGAGGGGACAGGAGGGGATGTGGGGCAAATAGATCAGAATTCATTATGTATATGTTTGAAAATATTGCAATGAAGTATATTATATATATAATATGTGTTAACCAAAACAGAGCAACAAAAATACAAATTTTAAGTCTATTAAAAAGTGAACTAAACGTTTAAGAAACTTTCCAAGAATCCTGATTTAATAACTTTTCCACAGATATTTGAAGATGTCAGGATCTGATAAAGCCTTCTTGTGACCCACACACCAAAAAGTCATGAAGAAAGAGAACTATTGAGGTGCTTAGAACACAGATGTCTCTGGGGATAGTTATACGTTTCCTAGGAGGGAGTTCAGGTTTGTTTCTGCACTGATGTCAGGTCTCATTTAGGCAGCCATGGTGATGAAGCTTCATCGGTGTAGCCCTGACTTGAACTCCTGCTCTGGATTCCCCGGATGATGGACTATAACATAGAAGTGTATGTCAAATAAATCCTTTTTTGCCCAAGTTGGTGTTGGTCAGTGCTTAGCATAGCAACAGAAACCTAACTAGAACAGGGTTCCTTCAGTTAATAAATTTACCATCCTGTATAAGAGCAAGAGATTTGACACCTATATATATATAATGTAATTGCTATAATGGATAAGTCTCTGAAAGTTATTCTTGTTCACTGACAAATAAGGAGAATCCTCCTGGTCAACCAACAGATTTCTTTCAAGCATGAGAGTTCTGGATTTCCTCTGTCCTAGAGTTCAGCCATCCTCTAGAGCTGCTCAGCCTTCTGTACCCTGTTGAAAAGGAAAACAGAGTCTGTGATTAAGGCATACTCTATCAGGAACATCTTGCTGGGGGTTGAATGTGAAAGGTTGCCACGGACTCATGGGTTTGAACACTTGGTTCCCTACTGGGAGTGGTGTCTTAAAATTTATAGAACCTTGTCAAATGATGGAGAGCCTCATTAAAGTAGGTTGTCTACTGCAGATGGGCCTTGTGGTTTATAGTCAAGCTCTCATTCCAGTCCTCTCTGATTCCAAACTCTAGATACATGGTCACCAGCCATATCAAGCTCCCATGGCCATGCCTTTCCTATAATGAATGACTGTATCTCTGCTTAACCCATGAGCCAAAGTCAGCCCTTCCTCCCTCAAATGACTTCTTGTTGGGTATTTGGTCACAGCGACAAGAAAAGTAATATTTCCTGCCAGATAGTTTTTATAGTGCTAGAAAATGCTATGCAGTTTTCTGTAGAAGAAAGGGCAACAGTGATCTTATTCAACTATGATTTCTAGGAACTACTATGATACCAACCTCCCAGACCCTGT
>LOEQ01002499.1:356055-372979 GCA_001685075.1 Bramus lutescens
AGAAAAAGAAAAAAAGAAAAAAAAAACCTTAATCAAATTTAGTAGTTTCCCCTGTCTTCTGGAGACTTGAAATTTGGGAAGGGGTTTAGAATCTTTTAGGATCTGTCCATCCTTTCCAACTCTCACGCTACAAGAGGAAGAGAAAAAGTTCAGCTCAGCATGACAACACCGTAGGAAAGCGTGTGTGGCTTTGGCAGATACGAAGTGCAGGGCGTGGGGTAGAGAGAACGTGGGAATCATGCCGTGAGTGGAAGACACCATTTTCTGTTTCCTCCATCAGTTGACCTCACTGTCCTGGCATCTCTCAAAACGTGGACGTTGAGTGACCCATGTGCACTTCCAGAATTTAAGGAAATATATTGTATGCAATATGGTCCTTTACAAAATCAAGCTACTTCCCCTGTAAATGCATACAGAGTATACACACGGAGCATACACTGTGTTCTTGTGAGTGTTTCTAACTATCTTCAATTTGGCAGTTTATGTTAAGGGGGACACCCAGAGGACCATGGCAAATGTTGTGTATTCTAGATAAGCACTCCATTACGGAGTGAGGCATCAACTTGGTAATTTGTGATTTTTGGTTTTTTACTTTGTACTCTTTGACAATTACAACTCTCCTGTGAGGTGAAAATGCAAAATCAAATAGAGGAAAACAGTCGCAAATGACATCACATCCTGAGATGACGCTCATCGAAGTACATTTAAAGCCTATGGAAATGGTTTTAAAGGTCATACAAATACCGTATAGTCTTTATTAGTCAAGATGGACTCTTTTATTCTGCAGTAAGATAAAGCTCTCAATGTCAATAAATATCAAGGATTTGCAGGCCACATGTAAGTCACCTGAAGTTTCTCACCACACGACATTTGTTCGGAGCCAAGGCTAATACAACGACAGCCTTTGAGATGAGGTAAAAGTGACACAGAAAGCCAGAGCAAGTCCCTTACTCACACTGCATTGACCAGAGTAAGTCATATTGTCACTCCTGAACTCAACAACTATGTAACTCTTGGCACAGATGGGGAGTACAATTCTAAGAAAACTCTGCTTCCCTTCAGTTCCCCCCAGATTATCTCTCTGGCATCATTCAGGACTTCGCCTCCCCATCTAAGAAGGTGGTATTTCCAGTCAGGCTCACACTGATGATGGATCTTCTTCCTCTCTAGATCTTCCTGGACCTTTTACACATTATGTACCCTAATGACAATTGGAACAAGTATATATACTTAGTGCAGGACAACCTCACAAATAGCTCAGACATCCAAAGTCTTCAACTTTTTCTCATGTAGCAGGGCGTTTGGTCTTTTCTCAATGCTTTGTTTTTCCAAGTCCCCAAACCAGTAATAAATTTCCTTAGCATTCTCTCTGCCTCATAGAACGTTCTACACATTTGACTTCTAGCAATGTGTTTTTACCTTCAGATTTACTCCACTTGGTTTAAATGTCTGTGACGATGCCTGCGGCCTCTCTCCCAATATTCAATGAACAAGATACAGCAGGAAGATACACGGTTATGGCACCCTAGGTATCCGTGTTGCATGGCACTGTTTGTACCTCATTAGTAAACATTTTCTTTAAATTATCTTGGATACTCATTAAATATTATCAGCTACTTAGAACCAAAGGATAATTATGAGTTTAATGAAGCATGCACCAGCTTGCTCAAGTCTAACGTTTGTGTCTCTGCTGGGACCCCATTTTACTTTGCACTTATCCTTCAGCAAAGCTACTCTACAAAGTCACTTTGGCAATAAGAAGTATTTAATTAGATTAATGAATTTTTATCGCCTCTCCCAGGGATTAGGCTTGTTAAGTCCTGGCGACCAAAGAACAACAGATTTTTTTATTACTAGATGTTTGGGGATGCAGGAGTGGGGCTGCCGGGGAGGTCCTCACAACTCAGCCTGCTCTGGGCAGTTCTACCTGGGGTCCCTCGGTAGGCCAGCGATATTTGGCAGAGACAACCCGAGCTGTCAGTTGAATCCCAGAAATCAAAATGCAAATGAAATCCTGTGCATCCCAGGCAGGGCCTTTAGGCAGCTGTCTTTCTGTCAGAGGCTGCCGCCTCACTGTGCTCTGAGAAAATGAGTCCCGCTTCCTTGATTCGCAGGTGGTGGGAAAGGGAAGGGCCTCCAAAGGGTGCCTCTGGCTCTTTACTCCGGCATAACACTCTGTGACCATTTCCTCAAGCCACTGGGTGGTGACTAATAGGCAGATGTGAAGACTCACTCCTTTTACTCCTGAGCGGGCGCTATCCGTTGAAAGCAATATACATATGTAAAATTATTTGGCATGTTTCTTTAGTTAATACTTTGAATTATGGCGATATCTTTCATCTGGAAACTTCAAAGCACATTTAAACCCTAACCACAATTTTCACGACCGCACTCCCGTGAGGGAGTTTTTAAGCAGGGATAGCGCACTTAATAAATAGAAAAACCGAGGCACAAAAGCACAGTTTGGGGTAGCATAAAACAAATCAGCACCACGACGAAAGGGCGGTCCTGTGATATCTTCCTTTCAGATGATCTTCCTTTTAGTGGTGTGCAAACCTAAATGTAACCACAGAGTCTCCTCTCTGAATTGTAGATGGTTCTCCAGAAAGAGACAGGAACAGGGATCAGTCCTGAAAGGAGGCAGGAGACTTCTTCAAATGATTAATTTTTTATCAGAGCAGAAAGGGAGAAAAAAATAAAAAAAGTTAGCTGGCGACATTAAAAGGAACTTCATGCCACTCAGAGGAAACGGCAAACTAAAATATTAACAAGGAGGGATTCACAAATTTAATCAATTTGTAAACATTTAGAGCTTATTATACAGCGTGCACAGTGGCCATATAATTTATTACCTAAACTGGAACATTTGGGGAAGAAAAGGGGTGCGTTAACAATTACATTCGCTATATCGCCATCTCTGCCGTTAGACTAGCAAGAGGTGTTACATAGCCCCCCTGAATAAGTGTTATCATTTCAGCTCTCTCCAGGTGTTACAAGGCTCTCACAGTGTGATGAAGAAACAAGGATAAAGGTTTTAAAAAAAATGAGTGTGGAGAAGGGCTTTCCATAACTGCAAAATATAGACCGGGTTTACACCTTTCTTCCTACCTAAGCCAAGGCCTCTTTTCTGCACTCGGAGCGGAAGAAATGCTGCCTGTGAAGAGTAGGCACAGACTCCTTACACTTGGAGTTTTCCCTACCAGCGTTCTCTGTTGTCTGTGTTTAGCTGCTCCCAGTCTAGCAACCACAAAGGGGGCAGTGCTGGGCGTGGAGGCTGCCTGGAGACACAGACATCGTCCACTACCCCAACACTGCTGATGACTGCAGAGACAACTGGAGCCCCGTTCCTCCTCACCCTAGTGAGGAAGCTAAAAGAGAGAGTAGCACAGTGGAAGCCCTTTGGGAACTTCCGTTTTGGTGCTCACAGTGAGAACCTGCAGACTGCCGCTAGAGCACTTGTGTTCTCCAGAACTTCCCGACATCTCCCGTGTGCATAGTTCCGATCTCCAAGTGGATGCTTGCCTTCAATGTATTCTTACTTTCTCATTCTTCATGATTAGAAAGTGTTGCGTGTTAGACATCTTCCTTTGTCATCGGAGACGTGGTCTAAGAAGGGAGACGTGGCCAGTCTCCTCATTTCTACTGACCACCTATCCAGGGCAGCATTTCTGCAGTGGGGGCTCAGAGGCAGGCTCAACGGACAGACGCCGATAAAACTTTACACTTATGTGTAACCAGAAAGGAGAAACAAGTACGAGCCGGCCAAAGCAGCAGACACTTTTGCAAGAGACTAAATGCTGTATTTTCTTTCTTTCACCTGCTAAGCTGTTGAATAATTGTGTTTATGCTGATATCATTTAACACTATGTTTGACTGACAGGTCTGATTCATCACAGTAGCAAGACCTGACCTGATTTGGATGGGTCGGGGGCTGGGAAGGAGACTCTCCCAGTACAGGACAGCTCAGAGACTGCATGGACTCCTTTCCGTGCCTTTTGTAGGTAATGCTGGTGTCAGACTACCCCCTACTGGCCACAAGGAAAAGGAAAAAAGAAACAAAACAGGTGCCTAGCCACGCTGGATAAAAGCACAAGAGACTTGCCCTGTCTTCTCTTTCATCTAAGTTCTAATGAGCGTGACTGCAGAGGTGACCCACTCTGCATAATCTAGACAAGATTTCATCGTAGGATCACTATTCATTACAGGGTCTGTGGGCTTGGAAAAAGAAGAGCATGGTTTATGAAAAATCTATGCTGGATTTCACATTAGTGGGCATCTAATTAATTAATAGTGTGGCTATTCTCTCTCTCTCTCACACACACACACACACAGAGAGAGAGAGAGAGAGAGAGAGAGAGAGAGAGAGAGATCACTGACTAACCAGTGACATAATATCTCCTGCTGAAATTCAAGGTGGGATTGTTAGTCCCTAATCCACATTTGCAACCTCAACGCATCTGTTTTGCTATTAAGATATAATAAAGGAGCAACTTTCCTTTGTTAAAAAGATGTTTCCTCAAGTCCAGAGAAAAACTGACTAGACAGGAGCAACTTATTGAACTCCAGAGTCCCAATATATAATCTAAATCAACCCGGATTCAGAGACAAACACTTATTTTTGAGTTTAATTTATTCAACTACTTAACTTTATTTTGCTACTCTACTTTTTTCCTTAGAATTTTGACATTTTTTGCACAAGTTTTTCCCACTTCCTAGATACAGTAAGCTGTGGAATGAAGTATAAACTCAATTAAGTAGATAGGAATTCATCTTGCTGCATTCTTACCACAGAAAGGCATAGCTAAGACTCTGTCCTAATAATCAAGTAGCATGTCAGCAACACTGCTGTGCCAGACTCTAGTTGGCTTTGTTTCAATGGATCTTGCCCCTAGCCTTGAACTTGTGAGACCGATAGCACTGAAGACAGGTAACAATGAGAGGAGTAGCAGTGGTCTCAGTATTGTTGGAAAAACAGTTGTGACCGATTAATAAAACTGGGGGCATTACCAATTCATTTATTGCCCTTGACTTCCGGACAGCTCCAGAAACCTTAGAGCCCCATTTGAACTCAATCTAGTTTCTGGGAAGGTGACACATTACTAAAGCAATCACACATTCACTCATTAAATCTGCTGCAGGGTCTGAACTGGGCAGGCTAAAAACGAAGCAATGCTGCCACTTGTAAAAGCGTCCATCTGCTAATGGGTACCCGCCAGCAATGACCAAACCCAGTCTCCACAGGGCAGCGGAGCTTAGAGTTCTGAGACAGTGGTGGTTTATAACATTTCAAAGAAAGGGGAGGGGGAACATAAATTGTAGCAGTGGATCCAATGAGAAGACAAGCACTAACTTTACAGCCAATATCTCTTTAAAGAGCAGAAGAGAAGGCCATCATAGGAGTGGTCAGACATCAGTAAACTCAGGAATCTCACAAAAGATAACTGTGTTTCACTTGCCGTCTCTCCGTTCTGTTCTTTCCTTGTTTAAGACTTCCTGGATAGACACTGTCCTTTAAGCTCGCCACGCACGTCTCTGTGCACATGCATTTCCACATCTATCTCTCGTGAATGCTTTGGTGACCTTGTAATTCTGACAGCGTCACAGAAAAGGTTCTGAAGCCACACGTTACAGGACTCCTTACCCGTGTGAGTAGCCTGGCATCGGTCATTCTGCTGCTTGCTTAAAAGACGGATGAGGGCCATTGGAGAGGGTACGTTGAGAGACCAGGATTCCTGCACCAGGGAATGGGCTTACTCACCTTGAGTACAACCACTCAAGGATGAGGCGAACCTTCATTTCTCTCGCTTTTATCTTCCACAGTATGATGTCAAAATGGAAAAGTCTCCTTTCCTGACAGAAGGGTTTGGCTAATCCTCAGACAATGTCTTGGTGGTGAAAAGCATTGAACGCTATTGGAGTAAGGTGCTAAGGGCACAGCAGTGTGGAAAGAGCTGGTCCCCATTCCGACATTCTGTACCACCTGAGCACCAGGCCTAATCACATCTCCCCCTCCCTCCTTCACAGACACTTTTTCTCCAAAATGAAGAAGTGCAGACAGCCAGGAGGAACAGAGAGCAATTCCGTCGCGTCTACCATGACGCATGAGCAGAGAGCATTGCTGCCAGACTGCTCCTAGCCCAGGGTGTCAGAAAGGTAAAGCCACAGTGAGCCTTAAGTTGTTCCCCATCATGAAGACTAGATGAAGGCTTTGTATCTCTTCAAAGATGTCAAGGGAAGCTTTCATTTGCTAAATCGTGAGCCATCCAGGGCTAGGAAGACGACCAGCAAGTGAAAGTACTCAGACTGCTGCAGAGGGGACCCACGTGATGGAAAGAACAGAATGTCGGAAGTTGCAACTGACCTCCACTTGGGTGCATACACACGCACAACACCACACACACAAAAAAAAACATAAAACAAATAATAAGTAATAAATAATGAACTATGTAAACAGAAACATTCAGGAAAAATCTCTTTAAAACTAAGAATCGTAAGAAAACAAACTTATTTTTGAGTAAGGTAACCCAGAAACAGAAAGACAATTATCACATGCACTCACCCACAGGTGGTTTTTAAACATAAAGCAAAGAAAATCAGCCTACAAACCACAACCCCAGAGAACTTAGACAACAATGAGGACAATAAGAGAGACTTACATAGATCTAATCTACATGGGAAGTAGAAAAAGGCAAGATCTCCTGAGTAAATTGGGAGCATGGGAACCTTGGGGGAGGGTTGAAGGGGGAGGGGAGAGCAGGGGGAGCATAGAAAAATGTAGAGCTCAATAAAAATTAATAAAAACTTATAAGATATTTTACATAAATTCTTAAAACACATATAAATTCATGGAATAAACCCTTGGCCATCCAGGACCTTAGTCACCTCCATGATCAGTATAGATCTTTCTCATCTTAACTTGAATATTTAATTTTTGGGTCCTTTGTTCATATTTACTTGGGTTTTGTCTTGTTTGTCTTTTGAGATAGCAGCATCCAATACGGATCATATGATCCATAGTTCAATTAATTCATTCCATGTTAAATTGTCTCTCAGATATTGGTGGCTACATTTATTGTACACTGTGTGCCAGATGCCATGCTGGTATTTCACATGTCCTGTGACATTCAGTCCTCATGACACACTGCAGAAAGGGTTCATAATCATCCACTGCTTATCCATGGGGACATGAGGAACTTAGTGTTGGGACTGGAAGTCACAGGATGCCAGAGACTGCCTCTTAGCTACCATGGTATACTTCATATGACACAAATTATCTAGTCATCTTTTCATACGCAGAGACTATGTATATAAATAGTACATATATGTGTGTGCTCATAAATGTCTGTGCTCATAAACTCAGAGCTATAGTTCTTAAGAAAAGAAGCTGACCATTTCCAAACTGTAAAAGGAGCTGACATTAATCTGTAATACAGACATATTAGCATCAGGTGAAATTGTGGTTCATTTGGGGATGTGGGATTCCCCTCTGTATGCTATGACTACCATTGGTGAATAAAAAAAACTGTTTTGTGCCTATACCAGAGCAGGGTAGAACAGAGGTAGGCAGGAAACAAAACTGAATGCTGGGAGGAAGAAGGTGGAGTAAGAGAGAGCCATGGAGCCACTGCCAGAAACAAGCATGCTGAAACCTTGCCAGTAGGCCATGAACCTCGTGGTAAAATATAAAATAACGGAGATTGGTTGATTCTAGATGTAAGAGCTAGCTAACAATACACTTAAGTAATTGGTCAAGCAGTGATTTAATTAATACAGTTTCTATGTGGTTATTTCAGGAGTCTGGGCAGCAGGGAAACGAATAAGCAGCCTCCTTACAACAATTTGGCTTTAATGATCTATCTGTGGTATAGTGAAACTTAAACTTTGTATCCTCACTATTTGCCTGAACACTACATAAAATAATACTATATATATATANGAGTAAATTGGGAGCATGGGAACCTTGGGGGAGGGTTGAAGGGGGAGGGGAGAGCAGGGGGAGCATAGAAAAATGTAGAGCTCAATAAAAATTAATAAAAACTTATAAGATATTTTACATAAATTCTTAAAACACATATAAATTCATGGAATAAACCCTTGGCCATCCAGGACCTTAGTCACCTCCATGATCAGTATAGATCTTTCTCATCTTAACTTGAATATTTAATTTTTGGGTCCTTTGTTCATATTTACTTGGGTTTTGTCTTGTTTGTCTTTTGAGATAGCAGCATCCAATACGGATCATATGATCCATAGTTCAATTAATTCATTCCATGTTAAATTGTCTCTCAGATATTGGTGGCTACATTTATTGTACACTGTGTGCCAGATGCCATGCTGGTATTTCACATGTCCTGTGACATTCAGTCCTCATGACACACTGCAGAAAGGGTTCATAATCATCCACTGCTTATCCATGGGGACATGAGGAACTTAGTGTTGGGACTGGAAGTCACAGGATGCCAGAGACTGCCTCTTAGCTACCATGGTATACTTCATATGACACAAATTATCTAGTCATCTTTTCATACGCAGAGACTATGTATATAAATAGTACATATATGTGTGTGCTCATAAATGTCTGTGCTCATAAACTCAGAGCTATAGTTCTTAAGAAAAGAAGCTGACCATTTCCAAACTGTAAAAGGAGCTGACATTAATCTGTAATACAGACATATTAGCATCAGGTGAAATTGTGGTTCATTTGGGGATGTGGGATTCCCCTCTGTATGCTATGACTACCATTGGTGAATAAAAAAAACTGTTTTGTGCCTATACCAGAGCAGGGTAGAACAGAGGTAGGCAGGAAACAAAACTGAATGCTGGGAGGAAGAAGGTGGAGTAAGAGAGAGCCATGGAGCCACTGCCAGAAACAAGCATGCTGAAACCTTGCCAGTAGGCCATGAACCTCGTGGTAAAATATAAAATAACGGAGATTGGTTGATTCTAGATGTAAGAGCTAGCTAACAATACACTTAAGTAATTGGTCAAGCAGTGATTTAATTAATACAGTTTCTATGTGGTTATTTCAGGAGTCTGGGCAGCAGGGAAACGAATAAGCAGCCTCCTTACAACAATTTGGCTTTAATGATCTATCTGTGGTATAGTGAAACTTAAACTTTGTATCCTCACTATTTGCCTGAACACTACATAAAATAATACTATATATATATATTAACAGAATGGTCTTGATAACTCCCAGCAGCCTTTGATGAACCCTATACTTGAAGTTTTGTTTAATATTGGTAGATACTGATTTAATATCCCAAATAATCCTGGCGCGTCCCTGCATTCTGATATTATGGATATGAGGTTAACCAGCCATAAAAATCTCACTCCATTTGCTGAAACATACCATGTCAATGGGCCGGCCATCTCTTTCTCTGCGTCTCTTTCTCTGTAGTGAGAATGATGTTAATTCCTCATGAGTCACGTGTGAAGTGACCAGGGGAAGAAACACAATCAATCCACTGAGAAATTGGATCTGCAAAGGTACCTGGTAATGGAATGGAAATACCACAGACTCTGCTTACAGCTAAGGTCCTGACAGCATCTATTCTGCTTGGCACTGAGATTTTTTTTTTTAAGTGAGGAAAGGGGAGAAGGATAAAGTGGAAATCTAATTTTGAGAAATAAGGATTAAAGGTTCCATTATTCATGCTGTTTTCACTGTATATATTGAGTTAACAGTATGTGATTTTACTGGATGAAAATGTGGGCCCCATGCAAGGAGAATGTGGAGCAGATAAATCCCCACCGTGACAGTAATGAGGGTGGGTTAGTGTCTTGTCTGCGTGAGGCTGTAAACAGTCCTGGGTTTTGAGCTAAAGTAATAAGTGGAGATTGTTCCTGGACTTACTGGGGAGCACAGATAGTTTCTGCCACAGGAAGAGCACCCCCTCCTCCGAGGTAGAGAGGCACAGCCTGGTTCCCTCCTGCTTATCTGTTCTAATGTGGGAATTGTGGGCCCCAAAGTGCAAGCTCCTGCGGAGGGCAGGGCTGCCTGCCTTCTTTTATTTAGTTAGTTATTCGGTCTACACACTGTTTGGTCAATATTTGAGATGTAAGGGTCTCTCTCTCTCTCCTACTCACCACCTTACTATCCCCAAGGTCAGGAGTCACGAGAAGAAAAACCATTTATCAAGTTAAGTGAAGGAAACCCTGAGGAGCCCAACTGTAGATCAATCCACTGAGGGAGGATGGGAAGAAGTAAAAAAAAAGAAACCCTAATAAACTGACTTCGCCCTGAGACCCGTAACGAATCTAATCCATGCTCCCTTTGCCAAGCCTCAAAGCCAGACGACTAAAGATCTACAAGAGGAGAGAGATAGCAGTTCATCTAAATCACATAATGGGCCAGCTAGCAGGACATTGGGGAAGTCAGCCTCAGTACTATGGCTTTGATATTTAAAAGAAGAGGAAAGGGACCTTTCCACTTTGCAAGCAGATTCCAGCTTTTAGTTACATCCATGTGAAGCTGATCATCTATGACTGCCTAGTGCTCACCGTTCAAAATCCTACCCATCACCTCTGCAGTGAAGACCAGTCAGGCAAGAATCATCAATACGAGATGAATCTTGGGGAAAACCAGAGAGAAAGCAAGGTATACGTGTGGCATTAAAGTGCCACAACGCACTTCTTAGTCACAGCAGAAATAATCATGCAATGGAGAATCCAAGCACCCATCTCCACTAAGTGATCAAAATGAACATCAACTATGAGGGGTGATGCCCGTCATTTGCCTGTGCATGTGGCATGAGACTGACTGTGGCACACACTGGCAAACCATGCTCTCACATTAGAATCTGACCACAAGGAAGCACTCAGCAGTATGCAGAATTTTCCGTTAACCAAAAGAAAACCCAACATGTCGTCGGTGCTCTCAAGTGGGGCAGAGCTCCAAGGCAATAAAAAGGTTCTATGTTAAAGGGACCCAAAATATGAAAACTCATTGCACCAGCCCACCATAGCCAGGATTCAGTATGGATAAAATGCCACACAGGCCACCATTGGGCCAACTAACAAAATGAACACATGGTATATACAAAATATCCCAGGGTTAGGAACATCCACTAAAGTAGTTGGAGGAAAAGGACCATAATATATGCAAATCACCATGAAGAAGTTCCAACACACACAGTATGCAGATTACAAACTAATGTCAGTGACAGACAAAAACGGGCAGAACAGTGCGAAGTATCACATGACTTTAGCTCTTATCATTTCTCCGTGGAGTTGAAAGTACTTTCAGAAAGAAAGTTTCTTAAAGAGCTTTACGCCTTTGGGTCAAAACTTCCTCTTCCTCACTCCCTTCATTTGAGTAGGCACGTAAGTCTGGGGCCATCGCACAAAGGTGCACCTGCAGCTTTGCACAGCTACTCTGCAGGTATTCATCCTGTCCAAGCCTGTGCTCAGCCCTCCCTAATCACTGACCAATAAAGAGGTCACTGGTGACAATTATGGAAAAGCAAAAAGAAATAATAAACAAAGCTGCACATGCCTCTTCACACTATATATGCCTCGACATTGGGATTCTAAGAGGTTCCATTTGGGAGTTCCAAGTCTGGGTGTGAGCGCTGCTACCAAAAGCAACACATCTACGGAGATGATGTTCCAAAATAATTCAGTTTAAGACATACAGCATAATTTGAAAGACCATATACTTTGTAAATTGTGTTAGCATTGACCTTTTATTTAACTCACCATCTTCTAAATTTCTCTTTACTGATAATCCCCAAGTATCCCACTGGATGGCAACTCTGTCTCAATTCTTGGTTAAGAGACCTGAGTCATCAGCAGTAGAAAAAAAAAAGAGTATCATCATGAAATTTGTGGGCAAATAGATGGAACTAGAAAAAAAATCATCCTGAATGAGGTAACCCTGACCCAGAAAGACAAATGGTATGTACTTACCCCCAGATACTAGATTTAAAGCAAAAGATAAACAGGTTATAATCCACAGGTTGAGAGAAACTAAGTAACAAGGAAGACCCTAAGAGGCACAGCAGGAAAAGGAAATAGATACAATCTCCTGGGTAAACTGGGGGGTGGGGTTGAGGGGCTCAGATGGGAAATGGGAACATGAGGGATTGGGATGGTGAAGTTGGGGGAGAGACAGAGATGGAGAGCAAGGAGAGAGGTATCTTGATACAGGAAACCATTATGTTGTTAAGGAGAAACCTGGTGCCAGGGAAACTCTCAGGAACCCATAAGGATGACCACAGCTAAGACTCCTAGCAATAGTGGAGAGCGTTCCTGAACTTCCCTTCTCTTGTTATCAGATTGGTGACTATCCTACTTGTCATCATAGAAGCTTCAGCCAGTAACTTACGGAAGTAGATGCAGAGATCCACAGCCAGGCACTGGACTGAGCTCCAGGAGTCCCGTTGAAGAGAGGGAGGAGGGACTGTATGAGCAAGGGGAATCAAGATCATAATGGGGAAAGCCACAGAGAAAGCTGACCTGAGCTGCTACGAGCTCAGGGGCAAGGGAGACTTCATGATGTTAGGAAAAATCCATTTTTGCTCATTTATTCCTCCCAGATCTGTCTAAAGGCATTTGACAACTCAAGGTACTGTTCTTTAACAGGCTTCAGAGTCCAGGATTAACAGATTAACTCTTCAGGGGTTCAGAGTTCCCAATTTCCTTTAAATGCCTTCTAAAATGTTCATTCCTTTTAACCTAAAGCAATAGCTTTTTGCTGTAAAATATGTTCCACTTCTCTTACAGGTTCCTGGAAAAGTTCTACTGCTGTATCAAAATCAGGTCTGGTCTCCAGAGCCTTTTGCTAGCCCCAGCCAGTTTCAAGCGTATTTTACAGGTCACTCCTGCTGCCTGGGCCAAGACCAACCTACAAAGTGCTCCTGCTGACACCAAAAGACCTACACCAGCTCCTGGAACTTCACCATGGGTACCAACTCTTCTGGATTAAGGACACCTGCCAACCAAAATCTGACTCTTCTGGATCAAGGACACCTACCGACTAAAATCAAGTTGTATCTGATACACCCAAGCCTCGTCTGTCCAAACAGGGCACTTCCCTGTTTCATTCTGGGACCAGTAATAACAATATTTTTTTCTCCTAGCCACCTGCATTTGCATCTCCCTCAAAAAGCAGCTGCCTGAGGACTACAGCAAACCAGATGCCGCCCCAGCCACACCTTTCGCTGAGCATGAGTGGGCCAACTTTCAGCTCTCCCGACTCTCCCACATCGTCCAATCCCTGCAAGAAGTAGCTAGATGAGTCTACTCCCCTTTCTCCAAAGAGAGCCTAAAATGTTGGTCATAATTATCAGCTCAACTTCCTGTAACCCGTATATCCAAAGAGTCTGGAATGTGATGTTAAGTTGAGAGCATCACCCCAGCCCCTGGCATCCATCCCAGCCCCCTGGACTGGTAGTTGCGTTGGTCTGGACTCCAAATCCCAGCATGCCAGGTCCTGACCCCTCCCCGGAAGAGGGTCAAGACCATTCCCACAGTGTATGTAAGTGGGCACCTAGAGGAAGAACGTGTTGTCCCAGGCCTTGCATGAGCTCCCCGGTTTTCTGTCTCCTCTGCCATGCTCTCGACCACCCAAAGGCACTGCATTTATTAAAACATGGGCATTTTAATTTGGTTTGATTTGACCTGATTGGATATCTTTGCACCGGTGAAGCAGCTCATCTTAGGATTTTTTCTAACACATGGGACCCACCTAGGTCCTCTGCCTGTGGGTGACAGTTGTGTAGCTTGGTTTGTTTGTGGGGCCCCTAGCAGTGGGACCAGGATCTGTCTGTAGTGCATGAACTGGCTTCTTAGAACCCATTCCCTATGGTGGAATGCCTTGCTCAGCCTTTGGTCAGTGGATTGATTAAAAAAAAAAAAAGACTCTCTCCAGGTTCAGAGGTGGAGGTCTTCCTTGAGAGGTACATCTTCATCAACACAGTAGGTGGATTTTGTTTTTTTTATTTACCCAGTTTTTTTTGGGGGGTGGTACTTGGTTCCTTCACAACTGTGTTTTTTATTGACTCTAGCCGTAAAGGGCATCCAATAGAAAGATGAGCTTCAATGGATCCAGCTAAAGTCCTGCCATGATGTCCTCCACCGTGGTGGGTCCTGGAAGAGGTGATGCAGCATTCATTTAGCGTCTCAACCACTTTCTGCCTTAGTGATTTAGCTGCCCCCACCACCATTTAACTGAGCAAACACATGTTAGACTCTCAATGTCACTTCACCTCTCTAGACCGTCCCTCTTCTTGGATCCTTGGTAATCTCTAGTCCCAGCTGTAGACAAACAAGGATACGCACTGTGGCCAGAAAGAAGCTGCAATCTAGCTAGCAGGATAGGTGCAAAAGGAATCAGCTTCGGAAAGGGTGTGGCCCCTGTAGGCACAGAAGTAAAATTAGACCTGCCAGAAACAGATTTGGCTGCATGTACCTCCCTGCTTAGCAAGTGACCATGAAGCAGCATTTCTCACACATGCTCTCCTCTAACAGCTGAGGAAGGCACACTCTGCCCATTTGGCCTTGCAGGCTCAGAGACAAATGGAAAGAGGAGTGCCTTTAAGCAATGTTCCCAGCAGTTCAATGTGAATAGGAAGATACCTCAGAGCATGTGAGACTGCAAGGTAGCATTTATTGAGCACTTACTGCGTGAAGGCATTGGGGAACTGCTTCCCTTTTAGCCCTTCCTGCAACCCTCAACATCCACCGCATTGTTTTCTCTCCTACACAGAGGAAGAAACTGAAAATTCAGTCTGTCCGAGTCACACAACTAATAAGTGACAGCTGAGCTACAACCTTGAGCTGTGGGTCTGACGGAGCTTTACACATACCAAGCTTTCTTTGAAAATGGCTAGCGTATGTCTGGGTATCTTGGCATCAAAGAAGTAGGGTTGGTTGCAACTCATTTCTTATCAAGATGAAATATCATGTATTCCACCCTCTGCCCACTAACTATTTTCTCTAACATGGGATTTGGTTCCAGCTTTTGCTTGCAACACACTCCTGCCCCATGGGAAGTGACTCTCTGTTCCACCTTCCAGAAACAGAAAAGGAACTCACTCTTTCCTTATACCAGATGCTGAGACTGGCCCTAAGCACTCTTAATCTCATGGAATCATCACAGGCCCTCTATGATGTTGGTCTTCTTATCCATGTTTAAATGGCTGAGGAAACAGGGACCCAAGTGATTCAGTAGCTTCCTTATGTCTACTGTGGCCCAGAGTCTCACTAAGCTGTCTGATTTCACTGTAATTGGAAAGATGAATGTTGGTGGTTGGATTTTACCCAGAGCCTTTCCAGCATGCTCCAAAGTCGGGGTTAAAATCAAGAGTTATCATGGAATGCTATAACAGCTTTTCTTTAATTTTTTATTATATTCATTTACTCATTCACTCATCTGGGGAAGGGACACATTCCACAGCACATGTGCAGAGGTCACAGGACAACTTGCAGGACTCTGGGACTTGATTCTCCTTCTACCATGTGGGTCCTGTGGAAGAACCCAGGTTCGCAGACTCGGTGTCAAATACCTCCACCAGCTGAGCCACCTCACCAGGCTGAAAACTTTTCTTTGTAGAATGAAATCATCTAAAAAATAATGAGTACTGCCAAATAAAGTAGTCTGAAATAAAATTTGCATGACAGGGGATTTTGCTTTTATTTCTACAAACAACAGAAAATCAAATGTTAGGATAAGTTGTGGTGCAAGGCCTGAATTGAAGCAACGTGTACGGAACGTGGAGTTGGGATTTCTCTGCAGACGAGATGAAGCTCCTCTTTCCACAGCTCGAGGAGCAGCCCCAGGGAGAGAGGTGACTACATAGGCTATATGGCAGAGAACACCCGTGTTAGTCCTATGGATGGTGGACATCACTTCCTCTGATGAATTTTAGAGGAGCCTGAACAGATGTTAAGAAGTGGGGAATACATTCTTTTCTTGCCTGGTTAATGAATGATGCCCAGGGATATGTTGACAAAGAAATTTAAAATCTCTGGTTTATGAGTTGGTAAAAAGAATACTGATTTCCCATGGAGTTAAGAATTCAAGGACTGCCTCTGCCTCTTATGAGCACCTCTTCCTAGCTGTGTGACCTTGTATAAGTTGCTTCACCTCACCTCTCTGCGCATCAACTTCTTCATAGGTGGAACTTGGAGGTCCTGTAAGAATGCAAGTTTAAGTTCAGGGAATAACCTACTGTCCTTTTTTTCTGCTACGTTTCAGGACAGAGGCCCTATGGTCTCTGAGACAGTAGTTCTAAACATTTAGTATCCAAAGAATCACCTTTAAAAAATAACATTGGGAAAAGTGGGGAGATGGCTCAACAGGTAAAGTACTTTATGTGTGTCTTAGTTAGGGTTTCTATTGCTGGGAAGAGACACCATGACCACAGCAACACTTTTATAGGAAAACATTTAATTGGGTGGCTTACAGTTTCAGAGGTTTAGTCCATTATTATCGTGGCAGAACTTGGCAGTGTACAGGCAAACATGGTGCTGGTGAAGGAACTAATAGCTGAGAAGAAGCTAAATCTTGATCCACAGGCAACAGGAAGTGAACTGAGACACTGAGTGTGGCTTGAGCATATATGAGACCTCAAAGCCTGCCCCCACAGTGACTCCCTCCCTCCAATGAGGCCACACCCCACTCCAAGAAAGCTGCACCTCCTAATAGTGCCATTCCCTATGGGCTTATGGGAGCCAGTCACACTCAAACTACCACAATGCATAATCACGTGCATCTGAGTTTAGAATCCCAGCATCCTCATTTAAAAAAAAAAGAAAGAAAGAAAATGGATGTGGCCATGAAATAACACCTGTATACCAGCACAGGAGGGGAGAGACAGGCAGAAGTCTAATGGACAAATTTCCTGTTCAGTGTAGAGATACTGCCAATAGATGATAGACAGACAGATAGATAGATAGATAGATAGATAGATAGATAGAT